>JAJHZJ010000966.1:0-133582 GCA_023548195.1 Bettongia penicillata ogilbyi | reverse complement strand
CTATAATCACATGAAAAAATGCTCTAAATCACTATTGATTAGAGAGATGCAAATCAAAACAACTTTGAGGTACCACATCACACCTATTAGATTGGGAAACATGACAGAACAGGAAAATGATAAATGTTGGAGAGGAGTGGGAGAGTTGGAACACTAATTTGTTGTTGGTGGAGCTGTGAGCTCATCCAAGCATTCTGGAGGGCAGTTTGGAAGTATGCCCAAAGGGCTACAAAAATGTGCCTACCCTTTGACCTAGCAATATCACTTCTAGGGCTGTATCCCCAAGAGATCATAAAAATGGGTAAGAGTCCCACAAATACAAAAAAAAAAAATTGATGGCAGCGCTCTTTTTAGTTGTCAAAAGCTGGAAATCAAGGAGATGCCCATTAATTGGGGAATGGCTGAATAATTTATGGTATATGAATGTAATGGAATACTATTGCACCATAATAAATGATGAATAAGAAGACTTTTGAGAGGCCTGGAAAGACTTATATGATATGATACTGAGTGAAAGGAGCGGAACCAGGAGAACTTAGCGCACAGCAACGACCACAGTGTACGAAGTTTTTTTCTGGTAGACTTGGATCTTCATAGCAATGCAAGGACATAAAAAAAAAAAAATTCCCAATGGTGTTATAAGGCAAAATGCTTCCAAATTGAGAGAAAACAACTATGGAATTCAATTGTAGAATTTAGCAGATCATTTGTGTGCCTCTGTGTCTGTGTGTGTGTGTGTGTGTTTATTTTGTTTCGGTTTGTTATATGATTTCTCTCATTTATTTTAGCTCTTCTCCACAGCATGACTATAGTGAAATATATTCAATAGGAATGTGTGTGTAGACCTTATATAGAATTGTAGGTCGTTTTGGGGAGGGAGGGGGTTGGTGGTGGTAGGCAGGGGGGAAAAATCTAAGTTTTATGGTAGTGATTGTATAACATTAAAATAAATAAAATGAATGTATTATAAAAAATCATCCATCTCATGTAGGTTGTTGAACTTATAGGCACACAACAATAATGTAAATAATGGCAAAATAATTTCTAATTATTGTTTTAATTTCCTCCTCACTGGAGGTTAATTCACCCTTTTTATTTTTGATATTGCTAATTTGGTTTTCTTTTTTCTTTTTTTAATCAAATTGAGCAAAAGTTTATCAATTTTATTTTTAAAACCAATTTTTAATTTTATTTACTACTTCAATAGTTTTCTTAATTTCAATTATATTAATGTCTCCTTTGGTTTTCAAAATTTCTAATTTGGTATTTACTTGGGGATTTTCATTTTGCTCTTTTTTGAGCTTTTTGAGTCGCATGTCCAATTCACTGAGCTCCTCTTTCTCTGTTTTATTCATGTAGGCCCTCAAAGAAATAAAGCGTCCCCTAAGCATTGCTTGTGAAGTATTTTATAAGATTTAGTAGGTTATCTCATTATTGTCATTCTCTTGAATGAAGTTTTTGATTGTTTCTACGATTTGTTGTTTAACCCTCTCCTTTTTAAGGATTAGATTATTTAGTGTCCAATAGATTTTTCATCTATCTTTCCATGGCCTTTTATTACATATGATTTCATTGTATTATCATCTTAGAAGGATGCATTGACTATCCCTGTCTTTTTGTACATGCTATGACATTTTTATGCCCTAATACATGATCATTTTTTGTCCATGTGCCATGTACTGCTGAGAAAAAAGTATATTCCTTTTTCTCTCCATTTAATTTTCTCCTGGCATCTATCATATCTACCTTTATCCAGAGTTTTTTCACGTCTTGAAATTTTTTCTTTTTTATTTTGAGGTTAGATTTATCAAGTTCAGAGAGGGTGAGGTTGAGTTCACCCAGTAGAAAGGTTTTGATGCCTATTTTTTCCTACCACTCCCTTAACTTCCCCTCTAAGAATTTGGATGCTATACTACTTGGAACATATATGTTTAATAATGATACTGCTTCGATATCTATGGTGTCTTTAGCAGGGTATTGTTTCCTTTCCCATATCTTTTGATTAGATCTATTTCTGCTTTTGTTTTCTCTGAGATTAGTATTGTTATCCCTGCCTTTTTTTTTGCATCTGATGAAACACAACGTATTCTGCTGAAAACTTTTTCCTGTACCCTGTGCGCATTTCACCATTTCAAAAGTGTTTCTTGTAAATAACATATTATTGGATTATGGTTTTTAATCCATTATGATATCCTTCTCCGTTTTATGGGAGTTTATCCCATTCACATTCATATTTATTTTTACTATGTGAGCATTTCCCTCCATCCTCTTTCCCATCATTTGTGCTTTTAGTTCTTGCTTCTCCATTCCCCTCCACCATAGAGTTGTAATTTTTGACCACCACCTCCCTAACTTTTCCCTTCCTTCTCCCTTCCTTCTTCAAGCCCCCTCCATTTTACTCCCCTTTACTCTTACTACTTCTTCCCTCCCTTTAAGCTTCCTGTATCTTTCCCCTTTCCCCTCCTACTGCCTATAGAGCTAGGTAGATTCATGTACTTAATTAAATTTGTTATTCCCTCCTTGAAACAAATCAATTAGAGTATCTTTCAAATAATGCTCATCACCCTCCCCTCTTTCCCTCTACTGTAATTTAATTTTGTGCCCCTTCTTGTGGTATAATTTACCATTTTCTGCCTCCTTCTCTTCACATCTCCTGTTACAATCCCTGTGCACTCTGAAATTACATTTTTATCAACACATCATTTACTTTATACCTTCTTTCTCTATCTATGCATATCCCTTTATGTTTCGTAATAAATATACAATTTTCAAGATTAACAAGTATAGTCTTCCATTATAGCAATGTTAACATTTTGTCCATATTGAGTAACTAGTTTTTCCTTCTGTTTACCTTTTTATGCCCCTCTTGAGACATGTGTTTGAAGATTGAATTTTTTATTGAGTTCTGGCCTTTTATCAGGAAAGTCTGGAAATCACTTATTTCTCTGAATGTCCATCTCCTTGTCTGAAATATTGTGCTCAATTTTGCTGGGAAATTTATCCTTTGTTGCAGTCTCAGCTCCTTTTCCTCATGAAAAATCATATTCTAATTCCTTAGATCTTTTAATATAGAAACTGCAAGGTCCTGTGTGATCTTCACTGTAGCTCGTCGATGTTATGGTGGTTTCTTTTGGGCTGCCTGTAGTATTTTCTCCTTCACTTAGCAACGATATTCCTAGGTATTTTTAGTTTGGGATCCCTTCCAAGAGTCAAACAATGGATTCTTTCAATTACTATTTCACCCTCTGGGTCTCAGACTTCTGGGCAGTTTTCCTTGATGATTTCTTGGAAGATATTGTCCAGGCTCTTTTATCATCATGGCTTTCTTTCATCATGGCAAGTAATTCTTAGATTTTCTCTCCTTGATCTATTTTCCAGGTCAGACCAATTAGATATTTTATATTTTATTCTGTCTTTTCAATCTTTATATTTTGTTTAACTGATTCTTCATGTCTCACAGAGTCAGTATCTTCTTGCCCAATTCTAATTTTTGTCAAATTGTTTTCTTTAGTTAACTTTTGCAGCTCCGTTTCCATCTGTCCAATTCTTCCTTTAAAGTAATTATTTTCTCCAGTTATTTTTTGTACTTCCTATTCCGTTTGTCCAATTTTCCCAGTTAGGTTTTGTGTTTCCTTTTGCATTTGTCCAGTTTTTCCCTTGAGTTTTGGGCTTCCTTTTCCACTTCCCAAATTTTCTGTTTAAGGAGATGTTCTCTTCACCGAATTCTATTTACATGCTTTTAAAATCCTTGCCCGGCTTTTCTTCTATTTGTCTAATATGGCTTTTAAAATCCTTCTTCAGCTCTTTCATGAATACTCTTTATGTTTTTGATTAGTTCATAGTCCCTTCTGGAATTTCAGGTGAGAGTACAGTCTCAATGATGACCTCTTTGATATTCGTTGTTTGGTCCTTGTCTGCATGGAAAGTTTCTATGATCTTTTCTTTCCTTCTCTGCTTCCCATGACAATGAGCCTTTTTGTGTTATGGCCTCAGGTTCTTTCAGCTAGAAGCTAAAGTGTTGCAGCTTACCTGGTGCTGAGATGCCTGGTGTGAGAAAGCAAAGACCAGGTGAAGTCTTTTATTGTTTACCTGGATTTTCCCTGGAGCTAGCTTGTTAAGTGTGTGTGAGGGATTTGTCTGGCCATGGGAGATCCTCACTGCTGAGTCTGAGTATATTCAAGCTCTGCAGTTGGTGATCCCAGTTGGCCTAGTGTCTTCCTGTTTCCCCTAGGGTGCTGAGGCATGCCTGGTGTCCTGATGTTGATGGCTACGGGGCTCCACCCCCACCCACCTTAGGGCTCCTGGATCTCATCCTGGTTCAATTAGTTTGGTCTGTCTGGGACAGCTCTGGTCCTGCATTGGTCCAATTCCGCCACAGCAAGAGGGATCCTTCTTAGTGATTTTCCTAACCTCATGTACTATTAGGCTGTTTGCCCCAGTGGGCAGTTAGGTGGTGCAGTGTATAGAGCACCAGTGCGGGAGTCAGGAGGACCTGAGTTCATATCTCACCTCAGACACTTGACACTCACTAGCTGTGTGACCTTGGGCAAGTCACTTAACCCCAGTTGCCTCACCCTAGGTTATCTCCAGTCATCCTCATGAATATCTGGTCACTGGATTCAGATGGCTCTGGAGAAGTGAGGCTGGTGACCTGCACAGCCCTCTCTCACTCAAAACAAAGTCTAGTGCAAGTCATGTCATCATTTCTCTGATGGCATGATCTTCTTTGGCAACAAAGGATGAACATACTGATACCACTGATCCAAGATTTTTCTGGAAAAAGTTTCATGGTTTTTTGAAGATCAGCTAGGAAGGAGGAGAGAGAGCAATTAACAGTTACTCCACCATTTTGGCTCCTGGAAGTTCAAGTAGGTGACTAACAGACATTTAATCTTTGGGCTGCTAGTCTCAGGAGTAGCTACTGCAGATACCTGGGACTCCAAGGCTCTCACTCATTTGGTTCCACTGGACTCCTGTCCTGGACTGATTTGCTTGAGATTCTGCAGTGCATTCTGCTGTCTCAGGCCATCTGGGGCTTCCTGTTTGGCCCTGCCATGGTGGTGATGTGCTCTAACGTGTGTGCTCCTCAACCCTCACAGAACAGAACCTTCTCATCGACCTTTCAGTCTCTCCTGGGCTATGAATTTGACACAGTATGTCTCCTATTGGATTCTTCCACTGCAAAATTCGGTCAGATTCTCTTTTTAAAAGTATCTGAAGGAGTTATTCTAAGAGCTTAGATGAGTGGTTGCTCTCACTCTACCCCAGAATATATTTAGAGTTGGTTTTTTGCAGGTATTTGCCTGGGTTTGGGTGGAGATCTCCAGAAAGAATCTGCTTTTACTCTGCCATCTTTCCTCTTCCCTCCTCCCCCATTTTAGCCTCTAACCTTTCTTGAGTTTGTATTTTCCCATTATATATTAATGAAATTAAAATAATTAACTTCAATCCTGATATTATTATGATCCTAGAAAACTCAAGATTCAACTGTAGTCATCAACAATAGGAGATGTAATGCAGGTTCCAGGTGAACACAACAGTTCCTTCAGTATGAAAACAGGGAAAGAGTATAATGAGAAAGAAATGGAGATGAGATAAAGTTTTTGAGTCAAAAGTTGAAATTTGAAAACTTGAAAGTTAGAGAAGAATTAGGGGAAGGGTTAGGTACATGGCACCATAAGAGGTGAGAGATGAAATCAAAGAAAGGAGCTTTAAGGCATTATAGCTGCTATTGATCTGATGCCTTTTCATGTATTCTCTCATTTAGTCCACACAATAACTCTATTATACAAGTACTACAGATGTTACTGATATTATTTTACACATATTGTGACTCAGAGACTTCACATAGCTTTCCCATGATCACACATCTAGTGTCACCATATGATTCTCTTGACTTAGGTTGAGCACTCATTCTTTTGCATTTGCATAATGCTTCCTGATCAGAAAGGGGCTATGATTTTCATAACAATTGGTCTGGCATATGTACTGAAGATATAATCATTAGGTTTCTCAAGAATTGTCTTTTTGAGATTGTGAATTAGAACCTCACAGTTCCTCTCGAAATCATCAACCAATACCGTGACAATGCTCACAACTACTAGCATTGTTGTGCATGTGTAGCTTCATGAAACTAATAAAAAACCTTTAGAACATGTTCCTGACACAAAATTCTGGTCCTGTGGCTAATCATGTAATGACCTCCAGAGACTTAAGAAATATTACTCCCAGAAGACTCTAGGATTGTTGTATTATCTTCCATTTGAGGATTTGTCATGAGCAACCACTGTGGCCCTGGGAAATATTTCTAATCCACCTTACTCCCTCCCTTCCCATTATGATTTATGTATATATTATCCGTCTTCACTTGAGCAAGATGGAATTCTGATCTGGAGAATTTCTAATTTGTAAATTGGTCCTTATACTGAAATAAATAATCAAACGACTACCTCACTACCAGCACTTTGCCTTGGTCATGCTGTTTCATCATTCTCAGATTAGAGATTGGTTCAATAAAATACTGTTAATACTCTTTAGTTATCACGGGGACAGATACAATGAAGCAACAGAGAAGAAGTTTGTCAGAAGTGTCTCTGTGGACACAACAAAATTTTAAAGATGTTCAGTATCCTTTGAAGAGCTCCTCCAACTCCTATAATATCAGACACTGGCACTGGGGTGGGATTGCTACATAATACATTATTTTGGAATGAGCACAAATATATTCCAGTTTTTGATGCCTAAGAAATGTACACTGTTAGTATTAGAAGGGATTTCCACGAATTTAGAATCCTAATGAGCAGTTCTTATACTTTTTGATATCAATCATTATTTCTTAAAATTATCAATGACTCCAAAAGCTTTTGTTTACATGGATTATATACTTTAACATTTACCATATAAAAATTGAGATGTTTTAATATTATTATAAAAATAATATCCATTTTTGCAAGTTTCCTTAAAAGGTTACCAGAATTCTTACATATACCCAAAGAAAATTTTGAGAATATTGTTCAAGGTCAACTGCTGGGGTTCAGTTCTCACACCAAATGCGTACTAAGTATGACTTTTTAGAAGAATACATTCAACCAGGCTATTCTAGGATGAATAACTGTTTTGTATTCAAATATCTAAAATTCCCTGTTTATCTGGAAATATCCAAGAGCTGAAGAATAAAGAATCTACAGAAGAGCAGAGAGGATGTAAGGTTAGAATATTTTCTCTAAGCATGATAGTGGCTGCCACATCTCACTACAGTAACTGATGCCCTCCTCTGAAGACTGATTTAGGTTAGTTTTTAAGGGAGATCTTCTTAATGATAGCCATTCAAAAGTGGAACGAGTGCTTCAGGAAGAAGTTTCTTACCCCTCAATGGGGTCTTCAAATGGAGCTTGAATTGTTGAGAAATATTGAAGAAGGAATTCTTGTTCAAGCACAGGCTGGAGTGAATCGTTACTAACGTCATTTACAATTCTAGAATGCTCTAATTCATAAGATTAATGCGTCATCTTAGATCTTAAACGGAGTCAGGGAGGAAGTTAGTTTGAAAGATGCAGTTTGGAATGAATCATGGTCCTTCATTCTTCTCAGAATTCAACTAAGTTGTTAGAGTTAGGAAGTATTTACATAAGAGTGAACCATACACCACCTTCTTCCTTCTCCAAGATTCTTCTTTTTGGGGCAGAAGACCTCTTTGAGGTTTGGGTGGTTGTAATAGGGAATCTTCTTTAACAAGTGCAGTGGACAGGAGAAAATAAGTTGTGCTGCTCCCTTATCTCCCATCTGATACATGTCTACCTGCTTTGGTTGATGACTGCATGGACAGTACACGAAAAAACTTTCCAAAGAGGAAAAGAAATCAAGTTGAATTAGGGAAGACATATTTCATTGTCCAAATGAGTCTTGTTTCAATCCCTCTGTATGATTCTCTAACCCATCTGCTATGCATGACATCTTGCTGCCTATTGTACTCATGTCCTTTATTTCTTGACTCGTGTCAATAGCCATATATCTTCTATGAATCATTAAAAAGCCCGGACAACAATAGCAAAAAGCCCTAAGTACTGCTCTCAGAAATTTGGCCTATGTCCCTAAAGAATAAACTACTAATTAGATTTCTCAAGAATTGCCTTTTCGAGATTGTGACTTAGAAGCTCACAGTGCAGCTCAAAATCATCAACCAAAAAGTTGACAATGTTCACAACTACTGGAATTGTTGTGCCTGTATACCTTAATGAAGCAAATAAAAAACCTTTAGAACCTGTTTCTGTCACACAAATCTTCTCCTGTGACTCACCATGTAATGACTAAAGCAATAATGCTCCCAGAGGACTCCAGTATTGTTGTATTGTCTTTCATTTGAAGGTTTGTCAGGAGCCACTGAGCATGCCTGTGCTCTAGTTCATCAGTGGGGAGTAGAACAGCTCCTGTCATTACATGTTATTCAGTTTGAAGACTGAGGAACACTGGGTGCTCAGAGAAGCAAATCCCTTCCACAAGCACCTATTTCTTCAATCTTTTATACCTATACTCCCAAGACTCTAGATAAAGAAAGCTTATCATGAATCCAATTTGGCTCATTTCTTTGAAACTAATGTGTGCTCAAGTGGTTGCCCATCAATATCATTGCTATTATTTCAAAGAAACTATCTTTCCATGCTCTAGTATTGATTTTCCTTGCAGAAAATTATATGTAAAAGCATTGCCATGGACAGATAACAGTCAGTGCATGGGACAGCTTTGATCTTTTAATACCATTAAGTGAAGAAGTGTTTTCCCAATAAGATCTCTTCTCTCTTCCTTTGTTTTTTAAATTAATTAATTTATTTAACTTTTTACGTTCATTTTCACAAATTTATGGGTTCCAAATTTTCTCCCCTTTTATCCCCTCCCCACACCCCAATACCCGAAGCATCTAATTTTCCCTATCTCCAATCTACCCTCTCTTCTGTCATCCCTCCCGTCTCTTGTCTCCATCTTCTCTTTTCTCCTGTAGGGCCAGATGACTTTCTATTCCTCATTAACTGTATGTCTTATTTCCTAGTAGCAACAACAATACTAAAGAGTTGTACCTAAAACTTTGAGTTCCAAATTCTCCCCATCCCTCCCTCCCAACCCATTCCCTTTGGGATGGCAGGCAATTCAATATAGGCCATATCTGTGTAGTTTTGCAAATGACCTCCCTGATAGTCGTGTTGTGTAAGACTAACTGGATTACCATCCCTCCTAACCTGCCCCTCGTTGTTTCTCTTCTGTCTTTTGATCCTGTTCCTCCCCAAGTGTTGACTTCAAATTGCTCCCTCCTCCCTTTGCCCTCCCTTCCATCATACCCCCCTTGCATTATCTCCTTCTCCCCCACTTTCTTATAATGTAAGATAGGTTTTCATACCAAAATGAGTGTGCATTTCACTCCTTCATTTAGTCAAATGTGATGAGGGTAAACTTCTTGTTTTTTTTTCTCAGCTCTACTCTTTTTCCCTCCACTAAAAAAAACTCCCACCTGCCTCTTAAATGACATATAGTTACCCCCTTCCATTTCCCTTTCCTTCCACTACATTTCTCTCTCACCATTTACCTTAATTTCTTTTAAGGTATGGTCCCATCCTATTCAGTTCAATCTGTGCTCTCTATCTCTGTATGTGTGTGCATGTGTGTATGTGTGTGCATGTGTGTACAAGTGTATGTGTAGTCCCACCAACTACCCAGATACTGAAAATTTTTAAGAGTTAGAAATATTGTCTTTCCCTGTATGAATGTAAACAGTTCACTTCTGGTAAGTCCCTTAAGACTTCTCTTTGCTGTTTCCTTTTTCATGCTTCTTCTCATTCTTGTGATTGAAAGTCAAATTTTCTTTTCAGCTCTGGTCTTTCCATTAAGAATGATTGAAAGTCCTCTGTTTCATTGAAAGACCATATTTTCCCTTGAAGTATTATACTCAGTTTAGCTGGGTAAGTGATTCTTGGTTTGAGTCCTAGTTCCTTTGACTTCTGGAATATCCTATTCCATGCCCTTTGATCCCTTAATGTAGAAGCTGCTAGATCTTGAGTTATCCTGATTGTATTTCCACAGTACTGGAATTGTTTCTTTCTAGCTGCTTGCAAGATTTTTTCCTTGAGCTGGGAGTTCTGGAATTTGGCCACAATGTTCCTAGGAATTTCTCTTTTTGGATCTCTTTCAGGTGGTGATCGATGGATTCTTTCAATACTTATTTTGCCCTCTAGTTCTAGAATGTCAGGGCAGTTTTCCTTGATAATGTCATGGAAGATGATGTCTAGGCTCTTTTTTTGATCATGACTTTCAGGTAGTCCCATAATTTTTAAATTGTCTCTCCTGGATCTATTTTCCAGGTCAGTTGTTTTTCCCATGAGATATTTCACGTTCTCTTCCATTTTTTCATTCTTTTGGTTTTGCTTGGTGATTTCTTGGTTTCTCGTAAAGTCATTAGACTTCATCTGTTCCATTCTAATTTTGAGAGAACTATTAAATTCAGTGAGCTTTTGAGCCTCTTTTTCCATTTGGTTTATTCTGCTTTTGAAAGCGTTCTTCTCCTCATTGGCTTTTTGAACCTCTTTTGCCAATTGAGTGAGCCTATTTTTCAAGGTGTTAATTTCCTCAGCATTTTTTTGGGTCTCCTTTACCAAGATATTGACTGGTTTTTCATACTTTTCTTGCATCTCTGTCATTTCTCTTCCCAGTTTTTCCTCCACCTGTCTAACTTGCTTTTCAAAATCCTTTTTGAGCTCTTCCAAGGCCTGACTCCACCCTCCACCCCCCTGGGGTGTCTGGGGTGCTGAGGCCCCGCCCTCCACGTCTTTCCCTGATGGCAAGAATATGTCCTCGTCATCAGATCCGAATGTCGGGATCATTTGCATTTGTTGGAAAAAACTCTCTAAAGTCTTATTTTTCTTCCCTTTTCTACGCATTTTCCCAGCCAGTTACTTGACTTCTGAGATTCCTTTCCACCCCCGCCTGGATCCGCCCAGCTAGTGCTTGGCCTCTGAGATTTAAATGGGCTTTCCGCGGCAAGATTTAGTTCTGGCGCTGGGGTGCAGGCAGGGCCGCCTCCCAGGCTCAGTTCCCTCAGGGGTTTTATGCAGAGACTTTCAGGAATGGAGCGGGTGGGGGCGGGGTGGGGGGCCCGCCTCCCAGGCTCAGTTCCCTCAGGGACTTTATGCAGAGGCCTTCAGTAATAGAGCGGGGTGGGGGCAGGGCCGTCTCCCAGGCTCAGCCCCCTCAGGCTGTTCATGCAGAGACCTTCTGTAATGAAGATCCTGCCTGCTGCTGGGGGATTCCTGAGTCCCCGCCGCTGCTGCCTCAGCCGTCACCCACCCCTCTGCCTCCGCCGCTTCCTGCCCCCATCTCTGCCGCCGCTGCTTCCTCCCGAGGGGGCCCGAGTCACGGAGACGCTCCGCTCCCCTCCTCTAGCTCAGCCTTCTTTCTCACTGACCTGTAGCTTCTGTGGGCGGAGGGACTTTCCCAGCTGCCGGAGCTTCCGTGTCTGAAGCCTGCTCGAATCAACTTCTCTGTGGCCATGGCCAAGGCCACGCTAGGGTGGCGTCCGCTTTCCGGGGTGCGACAGACCCCGGGGACGGCTCTTCAGGGCTCTCTGGCACGGAAATCTCTTCTGCACACCTTGTATTGACCCAGAAGTTATGGGGGTCTCTTTTTACATTAATTCGATGGGCTTTGGCTTCAGAGCTCGTAAACGTGCGTCCTTCTACTCCGCCATCTTGGCTCCTCCCCCTCTTCTCTCTTCCTTAACCAATGATTCAATTAGAGATGGGGGAATAAAGGTGCTCTGCCACTTCTATTCTTGGGTATTTTGTCACGCCTTCTGGACTCAGGTGGGTTTCTCATTTTTTAAGTGCTAATAGAAGAATTTACTCAGACTTACAAAACTACTGTCACATCAAAAATATTTTGATTGCATAAAGGCTTCTAAATCTCATATTTGAACCCTAAATGCACATGATCCCAAATAGTGTAATATATGATAATACACAGAGAGAGGAGTCTTCTACTACAATTTGAAACAGGGAGATATACACGGGTAAAGGTAAAAGGATGGAGCATAAAAAAGCAGGACTAGAAATCCTAATCTCAGAATAAGCAAAAGCAGACATAGATCTAATCAAAAGAATTGAGGAAAGAAATTATATCTTGTAAAAGGCACCATAGTAAATGAAGTAAAGTCATTACTAAACATATAGGCACTAAGTGCTGTAGCATCCTAATTCTTAGAGAAGTGAAGAGAATTACAGGAAGAAATAAGGACCAAAAGCTCCCACTCTCTGAACCTGACAAATACAACTTCAAAATAAGAAGTTAAGGAGATGAATAGAATTCTGTGTAACTTAGATATGTTACTCCTCTGGAGTAAATTGAATGTGGATAGAAAGGAATATACCTTTTTCTTAAAGGTACATAGCTCATATACTATGGCATAAAAACCACACAGTACAGTGTAGAAAGGCAGAAATAGTCAATGCTTCCTTCTCAGATCATGATGCAATTACAATTATATGTAATTTTATGTAATTATATGGAAAAATCGATAAAAAATTATAGGAATCTAAGTAATTTTTTTTTTGCTTAAGTTAAGCTGGCAAAAGTTTATTGTTACACTACTTATTAGGGAAATGTTGTTAAGGAACCTACGATCTTAGAGTGATACGGTTAAAGCTTATATAGGAAAAAATTACAGGGAAATACATGGCAACCATGATAATTAGATGATACCAGGTGGGATTAAGGAGAGGTTAATTTTTACTTTTATTTTTTAAAATGTTTATTCATTTTGAGTTTTCAACATTCATTTCCACAAAATTTTGAGTTCCAAATTTTCTCCCCATCCCAAAACGCTGTGTACTTTGATTGCACTTTCCCCCAATCTGCCCTCCCTTCTATCACCCTTACTTTAGCTTACCACCATTTTCTTTCTTTTCTTGTAAGGGAAGATAGATTTCTATACCCCATTACCTGTATTTGTCATTTCCCAGTTGCCTGCAAAAATAATTCTCAAATTTCATTCCTAAAACGTTGAGTTCCAACTTCTCTCCCTTTCTCCCTCCCCACCGATCCTCCCTGGAAGGCAAGTAATTCAATAAAGGCTATATATGTGTAGTTTTGCAAAAGACTTCCGTAACAGTCATGTTGTGTTAGGCTAACTACATTTCCCTCCATCCTATCCTGCCTCCCACTTATTCTACTCTCTCTTTTGACCTTGTACTTCCCCAAAAATGTTTACTTCTAATTGCCTCCTCCTTCCATTTGCCCTCCCTTTCATCATCCCTCCCCACACCACTTAATCCTCTTCTTCCCTGTGTTCCTGTAGGGTAAGACAGATTTTCATACCAAACTAAGTGTTCATGTTACTCCCTCCTTCAGTCAAATGTGAAAAGAGTAAACTTCACATTTTTCCCTCTCACCTCTCCCATTTTCCCCTGCATAGAAAAATATTTTCCTTGCCTCTTTTATAAGTGAAAATTTGCCCCATTCCATTTCTCTCTTTCTCCTCACAATCAATTCCTCTCTCACCTCTTAATTTTATTTTCTTAAGATCATTCCTTCCTATGCAACTCACCCTGTGCTCTCTGTCTATATGTGTGTGTCTGTATAATGCCTCTAACTACCCAAATACTGAGAAAAGTTTAAAGAATTACAAATATTACCTTTCCATGTAGGAATGTAAACAGTTCAACTCTAGTAAGTTCCTTATGATTTCTCTTTTCTGTTTACCTTTTCGTGCTTCTCTTGATTCTTTTGTTTGAAAGTCAGCTTTTCTGTTCAGCACTGGTCTTTTCATCAAGAATACTTGAAAGTCCTCTTTTCATTCAATGACAATTTTCTCCTTAGAGCATTATACTCAGTTTTGCTGGGGAGGTGATTCTTGGTTTTAATCCTTGTTCCTTTGACTTATTGAATGTTGCATTCCAAGTCCTTTGAACACTTAATGTAGAAGCTGCTAGATCTTGTGTTATACTGATTGTATTTCCACAATACTCTAAATTTTTTTTTTCTTTCTAGCTGCTTGCAGTATGTTCTCCTTGACCTGGGAAGACTGGAATTTGGCTAAAATATTCCTAGGAGTTTATCTTTTCAGATGTGTTTCAGGAGATGATCAGTGGGTTCTTTCAATATTTATTTTACCCTTTGGTTCTAAAATATCAGGGCAGTTTTCTTTGATAATTTCATGAAAAATGATATCTAAGCTCTTCTTTGACCATGGTTTTCAGGTACTCTCATAATTTTTAAATTGTCTCTCCTGTATCTATTTTCCAGGTCAGTTGTTTTTCCAGTGAGATATTTCACATTATTTTCAATTTTTTCACTCTTTTGGTTTTGTTTTGTAGTTTCTTAGTTTCTCATAAAGTCAATACCTTCCTTCTGCTCCATTCTAATTTTTAAAAAAACTATTTTCTTCACTGAGCTTTTCAACCTCCTTTTCCATTTGGTTAATTCTGCTTTTTAAAGTATTCTTCTAACCATTGGCTTTTTGGACTTCCTTTGCCCTTTGATTTAACCTATTTTTAAAGGTGTTATTTTCTTCAGCATTTTTTTCTCCTTTAGTAAGCTGTTGACTTGCTTTTCATGGTTTTCTTGCACTACTCTTATTTGTCTTCCCAATTTTTCCTCCACCTGTCTTATTTGATTTTCAAAATCATTTTTGAACTCTTCCACGACATGAGATCCTTCAATATTTATTTTTTATTTTTAAGACACAGAAGTCTTGACTTTTACACCTTTGTCTGATGGTAAGCATTGTTCTTTCTAAGAAAGTGACCTCCTGTTGTCTCATTTTTGCCCTTTTCTGGACATTTCCCCAGCCAGTTGATTGATTTTTGAGTCCTTTGTCAAGAAGAGCGTGTACTCTAGGGACCTGAAGGTTCTCAGTTCCTCTAAGGTGGCACAATCTATGCTCTGGCCTGGCAGCTACCACAAACTTTACTGCCCAAGATCTTTGAAGTTGTCTTTGGTGTTGTGTGAGTTGAGCCATCTGGGAATCACATGTGCTGCCAGGGATTCTGCTCACGAAGCCTGCTATGATTCTGTTCCTGCTGATTCCATGAGGCCAAGGCTCAGCTGTGCTCCACTCTAAGACTGGTATGATAGAGCTTTTCTTCCCAGAATCTGTGAGCCATGCTCCCTCTCCACAATTGCCTCCAGCTCCACCATGCCAGCTCACTCCTGCATACCCTAGGATGGCCATTCATGGCTGAGGTACAAATCAGCTGCTCTATTTCCCCAGGGGCTTGGGTAGAGGACTCCTAAATTGGAGCTGTGCTACAGGAGAGCTGCCCCATGGGGCTATGGCTAGCCGTCTTTATTCCCTTCTCACCCAGGTGAAAGTGCTTTCTCACTGACATTTGAAGCTGTCTTTGGCTTTTGTGGGTTGGGTAATCTGGAAACCTCAGCCACTACTGGAGATTCTGCCCCTGAGGTCTTCTCTCCCAGATGGCCTTTGTTGGCCTGCCCTCCACTCCTTGCCTGGTATGATAGAGCTTTCTTTTCTGCCTTCCAGGTTGTCTTGGGCTCGAAATCTCAAATTTTATTATAAAGCAACAATCATTAAAGCCACTTGGAATTGGCTAGGAATAAAGGGATACATAATTGGAATAGGTTAGGTACAAAAGAAAAAGTAGTAAATGATTATACCAATCTAGTGTTTGATAAACAGAAGGACCCCACCATCTGGGATAAGAACTCATTGTTAAACAAAAACCTACTGTGAAAACTGAATAACAGTGTGGCAGAATCTGGTTGTAGACAAATGCCTGACACCACCCCCAAAAGTAAAGTCCAAACTGGTAAAAGATCTAGGTTTAAAGGTAGATACTATGAACAAATACATAGAGAAAAGGAATGTGCATCTGCCAAATTTCTAGAGAATAGAGGAATTCATGAGAAAACCAGAGATAGAGAACATAGCGAAATGCAAAATGAACAATTTTGATTACATTTAATTCAAAAGTTTTTGCACAACAAAAGCCAATGCAACCAAGATTAGGAGGGAAGTAGAAAACAGGGAAGGAATTCTTGTTCCAAGAGTGATTGGTAATTATTATCTCCCCCCACCCCCATGTTGAACTTGATGAGCCCAGAAAATTTCTCCCTGGGAAAAACCCTGGAATAGTGGGAGCAACTGGTGGGGTAAAAAGACTCTCATTCCAGGAGGCTAGCAAGATTGCTAAGAAGGATTCCCCTTGCTGTGGCCAAAGGCTACCAGTACAAGATCAGAGCAGTTCCAGGCAGTCCCACCTCAACAAACCAGGGGAAGATCTTGAAACCCAGGTGGGTCAAGCCAGCAACTTCCAACACCAGGTCCCCAGGCATGCCTCAGCACTCTAGTGGAATCAGGAAGACACTAACTCAGATAGTTGAGCTTGTCTGTGTTCTAGCTCAGCACAGGACCCTTCTCTGGCATCCAGTTGACCCCTTCCCCACACTTAACGAACGGTCTCCAGGACAACTGCCGGGAAACCCAAAAATACCTAACCAGACTCTGCTTTCAAGCACCAACCAGCTCAGCACCAGGGAAGCTGCAGCATTTAATTTTGATCAGAAAGAACCAGAGGCCACAACACAAAAACCCTCCTGTTTTAGTCACAAGAGCTGTGAGACAGTTTCCTGTGCCACAGACACAGAGATCTACCTTAAAATGCAGGAAAAGGGTTATTATCATGGATGAGAAAAAACTCAGAAAAGACCATAGAATGTTTCTATGGGGACAAGGACCAAAACACAAATACCAAAGGCGTCAGCATTGAGAATGCAGTCCCATCTGAATCTTCAGAAGGGAATACAAACTGGTCAGAAGCACAAAGAGTCTTTATGGAAGAGATGTGAAAGATTTTTAAACCCATATTAGAGAAATAGAGGAAAAACAGGCCAATGATTTTTAAAATATGAAAAAAAAATAGCTCACTGAAGAGAACACCTTTTTTAATTAATTTATTTATTTAACTTTTTACATTCATTTTCACAAAATTTTTGCGTTCCAAATTTTCTCCCCTTCTATCCCCTCCCCCACCCCAATACACCAAGCATTCTAATTTTCCCTATCACCAATCTGCCCTCTCTTCTATCATCCCTCCCTTCTCTTCTCCCCATCTTCTCTTTTGTCCTGTAGGGCCAGATGACTTTCTATTCCCCATTAAGTGTATTTCTTTTTTTTATTTTATTTTATTTTTTTTTTAAATTTATTTATTTATTTAAATTTTTTACATTCATTTTCACATATTTTTGGGTTCCAAATTTTCTTCCCTTTTATCCCCTCCCCCCCACCCCAATACCCCAAGCAATCTAATTTTCCCTATCTCCAATCTGCCCTCTCTTCTGTCATCTCTCCCTTCTCTTGTCTCCATCTTCTCTTTTCTCCTGTAGGGCCAGATGACTTTCTATTCCTCCTTAACTGTATGTCTTCTTTCCTAGTTGCAACAACAATACTAAACATTTGCTCCTAAAACTTTGAGTTCCAAATTCTCCTCATCCCATCCCTCCCCACCCATTCCCTTTGGGACAGCAGGCAATTCAATATAGGCCATATCTGTGTAGTTTTGCCAATGACCTCCCTGATAGTCGTGTTGTGTAAGACTAACTGGATTACCCTCCATCCTACCCTGCCCCTCATTGTTTCTCTTCTGTCTTTTGATCCTGTCCCTCCCCAAGTGTTGACTTCAAATTGCTCCCTCCTCCCTTTGCCCTCCCTTCCATCATCCCCCCCCTTGCAATATCTCTTTCTCCCCCCACTTTCTTATACTGTAAGATAGGTTTTCATACCAAAATGAGTGTGCATTTCACTCCTTCGTTTACTCAAATGTGATGAGGGTAAACTTCTTGTTTTTGTTTTTTTGTTTTTTTTTTTTTGTCAGCTCTCCTCTTTTTCCCTCCACTAAGAAAAACTACCTGCCTCTTAAATGACATATAGTTCCCCCCTTCCCTGTCCCTCCCCCTACATTTCTCTCTCACCATTTACCCTAGTTTCTTTTAAGGTATGGTCCCATCCTATTCAGTTCAATCTGTGCTCTCTATCTCTGTATGTGTGTGCATGTGTGTATGTGTGTGCATGCATGCGTGTACATGTATATGTGTGGTCCCACCAACTACCCAGTATACTGAAAAGTTTTAAGAGTTACAAATAATTGTCTTTCCATGTAGGAATGTAAACAGTTCACTCAATGGTAAGTCCTTTAAGACTTCTCTTTGCTGTTTACTTTTTCATGCTTCTTCTCATTCTTTGTGTTTGAAAGTCAAATTTTCTTTTCAGCTCTTGGTTTTTTTCATCAAGAATGATTGAAAGTCCTCTGTTTCAATTGAAAGACCAATATTTTCCCTTGAAGTATATATACTCAGTTTAGCTGGGTAGGTGATTCTTGGTTTGAGTCCTAGTTTCCTTTGCCTTCTGGAATATCCTATTCCATGCCCTTTGATCCCTTAATGTAGAAGCTGGCTAGATCTTGGGTTATCCCTGATTGTATTTCCACAGTCACTGGAATTGTTTCTTTCTCTAGCTGCTTGTAATGACTTTTTTCCTTGAGCTGGGAGTTCTGGAATTTTGGCCACAATGTTCCTAGGAGTTTCTCTTTTTGGATCTCTTTCAGGTGGTTGATCGATGGATTCCTTTCAATACTTATTTTGCCCTCTGGTTCTAGAATGTCAGGGCAGTTTTCCTTGATAATTTCATGGAAGATGATGTCTAGGCTCTTTTTTTGATCATGACTTTCAGGTAAGTCCCATAATTTTTATAAAAATTGTCTCTCCTGGATCCATTTTCCAGGTCAGTTGTTTTTCCCATGAGATATTTCACATTCTCTTCCATTTTTTCGTTCTTTTGGTTTTGTTTGGTGATTTCTTGGTTTCTCATAAAGTCATTAGACTCCATCTGTTCCCATTCTAATTTTGAGAGAGCTATTAAATTCAGTGAGCTTTTGAGCCTCTTTTTTCCATTTGGGCTAATTCTGCTTTTGAAAGAATTCTTCTCCTCATTGGCTTTTCTGAACCTCCTTTGCCCAATTGGGTGAGCCTATTTTTCAAGGTGTTAATTTCCTCAGCATTTTTTTGGGTCTCCTTTACCAAGGTATTGACCTGTTTTTTCATACTTTTGTTGCATCTCTGACATTTCTCTTCCCAGTTTTTCCCTCCACCTGTCTAATTTGCTTTTCAAAATCCTTTTTGAGCTCTTCCAGGGCCCTGAGCCCACCCACCACCCCCCTGGGGTGGTCTGGGGTACTGAGGCCCCGCCCTCCCACGTCTTTTCCTGATGGCAAGAATACGTCCTCATCTTCGTCTGAATCCGAAGGTCGGGATCATTTGCATTTGTTGGAAAAAACTCTCTAATGTCTTATTTTTCTTCCCTTTTCTAGGCATTTTCCCCAGTCAGTTACTTGACTTCTGAGATTCCTTTCCACCCCCCGCCTGGATCCGCCCAGCTAGTGCTTGGCCTCTGAGATTTAAATGGGCTTTCCTCCTGCCGGCTGTCAATCAGTGAGCTTTAGTTCAGGTGCTGGGTGTGGGGCCAGGGCTGCCTTCCGAGGACTGATCCCTGGGGGGGCTTTATGCAGAGACTTTCAGGAATGGAGCGGGTGGGGGCGGGGTGTGGGGGGCCCCGCCTCCCAATCTCAGCTCCCCTGGGGGTCCCGAGCAGAAGCCTTCAGCAACAGAGGGCGGGGTGGGGGCAGGGGGCCGTCTCCCAGGCCTCAGCTCCGTCAGGTTTTATGCGGGAATCTTCCCGTAATGAAGATCCTGCCTGCTGTTGGGGGATTCCTGGAGTCCTTGGGCTGCTGCCGCCTCAGCCGCCGCCCACACCTCTGCCCCCGCTTCCTGCCCCCGTCCCCGCCGCTGCCGCTTCCTCCCGAGGGGGCCCGAGTCACGTAGACGCCCCGCTTCCCCTCTCCTTCAGCCCGACCTCTCTCACTGACCTTCTTCTGTGGGCGGAAGGGTACTTTCCCGGCTGCTTCAGCTTCCGTCTCTGAAGCCTGCTTGGATCCGTTTCTCTGAGGCCTCGGCCAGGGCAGCGCTGGGGGTCGGGTTTACTCTCCGGGGCGCGCCGGACCCTGGGGACGGGTCCTCAGGGCTCCCTGGAACAGAAATCTCCTCCACTCTGCCTCTGCACACCTTGCACTCACCCAGAAGCTATGGGGGACTCTTTCTACACCAATTCCATGGGCTTTGGTTTCGGAGCTCGTAAACGTGCGTCCTTCTACTCCGCCATCTTGGCTCCGCCCCCCAAGTGTATTTCTTATTTCCTAGTAGAACAACAAAATAATCAACAGTTGTTCCTAAAACTTTGAGTTCCAAATTCTCCCCATCCCTCCATCCCCACCCATTCCCATTGGGAAGGCAGGCAATTCAATATAGGCCATATCTGTGTAGCTTTGCAAATGATTTCGATAACAGTCGTGTTGTATAAGACTAACTGTATTTCACTCCATCCTATTCTGCCCCCCATTGTTTCTATTCTGTCTTTTGATCCTGTCCCTCCCCAAGAGTGTTGACCTGAAATTGCTCCCTTCATTCCATTGCCCTGCCTTCCATCATCCCTCCCTCCCTGCTTATCTCCTTCTTCCCCCATTTTTCTGTACTGTACAGATAGGTTTTCATACCAAAATCAGTGTGCATTTTACTCCTTCCTTTAGTCGAATGTGATGAGGGTAAACTTCATGATTTTTTCTCAGCTCTCCTCTTTTTCCCTCCACTAAAAAGTCTCCTGCTTGCCTCTTGAATGAGATATAATTAACCCCATTCCATTTCACCCTCTCCTCCCACTACATTTCTCTCTCACCATTTACCTTATTTTCTTTTAAGATATGGTCCCATCCCTATTCAATTCACTCTGTGCTCTCTGTTTCTGTGTGTGCATGCTTGTGTGTATGTGCGTGTGCATGCACACGTGTACATGTGTGTGTGTATGTGTGGGTGTGGTCCCACCAACTATCCAGGTACTGAAAAGTTTTCAGAGTTATAAATATTGTCTTCCCTATGTAGGAATGTAAACAGTTCACCTTTGGTAATTCCCTTATAACTTCTCTTTGCTGTTAACTTTTTCATGCTTCTTATCATTCTTGGTTTGAAAGTCAAATTTTCTTTTCAGCTCTGGTCTTTTCATCAAGAATGCTTTAAAGTCCTCTGTTTCATTGAAAGACCATATTTTCCCCTGAAGTATTATACTCAGTTTTGCTGGGTAGGTGATTCTTGGTTTCAGTCCTAGTTCCTTTGACTTCTGGAATATCCGATTCCACTCCCTTCAATCCCTTAATGTAGAAGCTGCTACATGTTGTTTTATCCTGATTTTATTTGCACAGTACTGGAATTATTTCATTCTAGCTGCTTGCAAGATTTTCTCCTTGAGCTGGGATTTCTGGAATTTGGCCACAATGTTCCTAGGAGTTTCTCTTTTTGGATCTCTTTCAGGTGGTGATTTATGGATTCCTTCAATACTTATTTTGCCCTCTGGTTCTAGAATGTCAGGGCAGTTTTCCTTGATTAATTTCATGAAAGATGATGTCTAGGCTCTTTTTTTGATCATGGCTTTCAGGTAGGCCCATAATTTTTAAATTGTCTCTCCTGGATCTATTTTCCAGGTCAGTTGCTTTTCCCAATGAGATATTTCACATTCTCTTCCATTTTGTCATTCTTTTGGTTTTGTTTTATGATTTCTTGGTTTCTCGTAAAGTCATTAGACTCCATCTGTTCCATTCTAATCTTGAGAGAACTATTTTCTTCAGTGAGCTTTTGAACCTCTTTTTCCATTTGCTTAATTTTTCTTTTGAAAGCATTCTTCTCATTGGCTTTTTGAACCTCTTTTGCCAATTGAGTTAACCTATTTTTCAAGGTGTTATTTTCTTCAGCATTTTTTTGGGTCTCCTTTACCAAGGTATTGACTCGTTTTTCATGCTTTTCTTGCATCTCTCTCATTTCTCTTTCCAGTTTTTCCTTCACCTGTCTTACTTGATTTTCAAAATCCTTTTTGAGCTCTTCCATGGCCTGAGCCCACCGGACATCCACCTTGGATGTCTGGGATAGAGAGGCCCCGACCTCCCCATCTTTCTCCAATGTCAGGCATTGTATTTAGTCATTAGAAATGAAGGGGAGAAGGAACATCTCTTCCCCAATAAAGTAGCTCTCTTTTTTCTTATTCTGCTTCCTTTTTCTGGGCATTTTCCCAGCCAGTTACCTGACTTCTGAGATTCCTCTCCACCCCTGTCTAGATCTGCCCAGCTAGTGCTTGGAGTCTGAAATTCAAATGCTGCTTCCCAGCCTCAGGGCTATCCGTGGCAGGAGCGGCTGCTACTCAATGTGAGCTTAAGATCTGGTGCTCAGGTAGGGGCAGGGCCACCTCCCAGGCTCAGCTCCCTCAGGGGGTTTATGCAGAGACCTGAACTTCTGCCTGCCTTCTCTGGGAGTCCCAGGCCGCCGCTGCTGTCTCTGCCACTGCCTCTGGCGCTCCCTCTGCCGCTGCCTCCTGAGGGGGCCCGAGCCACGGAGACACCCCGCTTCCCTCTCGGCCAGCCTAGACTTCTCTCTCACTGACCTGGAACGTCTCTGTGCGAAGGGACCTTCCCGGTCCCCGGAGGTTCCGTCCCTGAAGCCTGCTCAGATCTGCTCCTCTGGGGCCACCCCACCTGGGCAGCACAGGGGTGGACTCCACTTTCTGGGGTGCTACGGACCCTGGGGACTGCTCTCCATGGCTCTCTGGAACGAAATTCTCTTCCACTGTGTTTCTGTGAGCCTTGCAGTGATCCAGAATTTGTGGGGAGTTGTTCTTGCAGGAAATATATGGGCTGTGGGTTCGGAGCTAGCATACATGATTCTTTCTACTTCACCATCTTGGCTCCTCCTGAGAACACCTTCTTAAAAAGAAAAGTTGGAGAAATGGAAAAGGAAGTATAAAACCTAACTGGTCAAAATAACTCCTTAAAAGGAAAAATTCGATAGATGGAAAAGGAGATGAAAAAGTTAACTGAAGAAAACAATTTGGTAAAAAATAGAATCGGACAGGTAGAAGCTAATGAAGCTATGAGACATCAAGAATCAGTCAAATGGAATATAAAAATGAAAAGACAGAATAAATTTGTAAAATACCTAATTGGAAAAAACAATTGATGTGGAAAATAGATCCAGGAGAGAAAATCTAAGGATTACTAGTCTATCAGAAGGTCATGATAAAAAAAAAAAGAACCTGGACAATACCAGTCAAGAAATCGTGAAGGAAAATTGCCCAGAAGTACTAGACATAGGACTATTGACTATTTTAGTCATCAAAAAAATCCACCGTTCACTTCCTGAAAGGGACCTCAAACTAAAAACACCAAGGAATATAGTTGCCAATCTCCAGAACTGTCAATTGAAGGAGAAAATACTGCAGGCAGCCAGAAAAAAACAAGCAATTCAAATATTGAGGAGCTACAGTGAGGATCCAACAGAACTTTGAAGCTTGTAAAGTGAAAGACAGAAGAAACTGGAAAATGATATTCCATAAGGCAAAGGAGTTGGGACAACAAGCAAGGATTCATTACTCCGCAAAGTTGAGCATAATATTTCAGGCAAGGAGATGGACATTCAAAGAAATAACGGATTCCAGACCTTCCTGATGAAAAGGCCTGAACTCAACAGGAAATCTGATCTTCAAACACAGGTCTCAAGAGAGAGATAAAAAGGTAAACGCGGGAGGGTGGTGGGGGGGACTTGTTACACAATATAGGCAAACTGTTTACATCCCTATAAGGGAACAAAATATTTGTTAATCTTGAGAATTGTATATTTATTATGAAATGTAAAAGGGAAAAAATGGACAGAGGAAGTGGGTATAAATGAAATGATGTGATGGTAACAAATGTGATATAAGGGTGCTAATGGATTATAATGGGAGATGTGAAAAACAGGTGATAGAAAAAAGTAAATTCCATCATATGAAGAGGCACAAAAATATATTACAGTCGTAGGAATGAGGGGAAGTAGATGAGAATCGTTTGAGAGTACTCTCATCTAACCGGATTTAAGGAGGGTGCAACAAACTCAGTTAAGGATAGATATACAACTACCTCTATAGGAAATAGGAGGTAAAGGGGGAAAGGAAAGGGAGGGAAGGGTAAAAGGGAGGTAAAAAGTAGTAATGGAAAAGTGGATCAAAGGGGGCAGGACTGAAAGAACGGAGGGAAGACTGAGGGAGGTGGTGGTCAAAAATTAAAACTCTGGTGAGCAGAAGAAGGGAAAACTAAAGCAATAAACAATGGGAAAGAGAATGGTGTTGACTCGTTTTTCATGCTTTTCTTACATCTCTCTCATTTCTCTTCCCAATTTTTCCTCCACCTTTCTTATTTGATTTTCGAAATTCTTTTTGAGCTCTTCCATGGCTTGAGACAATTGAATATTAATTTTGGACGTTTGGGATACAGAAGCCTTGACTTCTATGTCTTTCCCTGATGGTAAACATTGTTCTTCCTCGTCTGAAAGGATGGGAGGAGATATCTGTTCACCAAGAAAGTACCCTTCTATAGTCTTATTTTTTCCATTTTTGGGGCAGTTTCCCAACCAGTACCTTGACTTTTGGGTCCTTTGTCAAGAGTAGGGTATACTTTGGGGATGTGTAAGATCTCAGTCCCTCCAAGGTGGCACAATCAAGCATATACACTAGTGTGGGAGTGCGAAGAAATTTTTTTGCCTAGAATCTTAGCAGATTTTCCTCTTCACAACCACCTTGCCTCCAGTTCTGCCAAGCCAGCACTTGGCCCTGAGATTCAGATAAGCTGCCGGGAAGGGCCACCATTCAGTGTGAGATAAAGATCAACTACTTCAGGGCCTTCACACTGGGCTGAGGTAAGAATCAGCTGCTCAGTGCCCCCAGGGGTTTTACGATATGGACTGCTGTAGGGCCTGTTTTGAGAACTGCTGTCGCCTGCTGGATGTTGTCTCTGTGGCCTCTGCCTGAGGCCGGAGATATGGGAAGGCCCTTCTCCTTTCTTGATCAGCTGGAAAAACCCTGTCACTGACCTTTAGTGCCTATGGGTTGAGGGATCTGGGAATTGCTGCTACTGCCTAGGTTTTTTTGATCATTGCTTTCAGATAGTCCCATAATTTTTAACTTTTCTCTCCTACTCTCCTAGATCTATTTTCCAGGTAAGTTGTTTTTTTTTTTTCCAGTGAGATATTCCACATTGTCTCTGTTTCTTCATTCTTTTCATTTTGCTTTGTAATGTCTTGCTTTCTCACAAAGTCATTAGTTTATGTTTGGTCCATTCTAATTTTTAAAGAAGTATTTTCTTCAGTGAGCTTTCGAACCTCCTTTTTCATTTGGCTAATTCTGCTTTTTGAAGCATTCTTCTCCTTATTGATTTTTGGGTTTTTGTCATTTCAGTTAGTCTCTTTCTAAGAGTGTTATTTTCCTTCAGCATTTTTTTGAGTCTCCTTTAGTAAGCTGTTGACCTGTTTTTCAAGATTTTTTTGCACCACTCTCAATTCCCTTCCAAATTTTTCTGCCACCCCTCTTGCTTGATTTCCAAATTCCTTTTTGGTCTTTTCCGTGGTCTGAGACCATTACATATTTATTTTGGAGGTTTTGGATGCAGAAGTCTTGAGTTTTGAGGCATCCTCTGATGGTATGCATTGTTGTTCCTCATCTGCAAGGATGAAAGAAAATACCTGCTCTCCAAGGAAATAACCTTCTATACTCATTTTTTCCCTTTTGGGGGCATTTTCCCAACCAGTTACTTGACATTTAAATCCTTTGTCAAGTTAAGGGTATAATCTATGGACCTGTAAATTCTCAGTTCCCCCAAGATAGCACAATCAAGGAAGAGAAGCTTACTCTTCTCCTGGCCAGACCTCTGATTTGGGAGCAACTACCACCTTTTCTGCCCAGGCTCTTCGAGTAGATTTTTCTCTCCAGACTCTCCACCAGCTCCACTAGCCCGTGCTCCTCTTCACCCCAGTGCTGCCACTAAGGGCTGAGATTGAGATCAGGCGTTCAATTCCCCAAAAGTCTTCAGGCTGAGGGTTCCTAAAATGGACACTGCTGCTGTACCCTTCTCCAGGCCTGTCCCTGATGTTATCCCAGGTTGGGCAGGGCTGTGTGGGCTCTGCTTTGCTCTGCACCTGGTGGGATAGACCTTTCTTTTAGCCTTCCAGGATGCCATGGGCTGGAAATCCCTTTCATACTGTAGATTTTTGGATTCTGTTGCTCTAGAATTTATTTTGAGTCCTTTTTTGCAGTTATTTTATGTGCTGTGGGGGGAGAACTTCTACAGGTCCACACTTCTCCTCCACCATCCTGGCTCCATTCCTCCCAATTTCTTATGTGACAACTAATTCATATCCCTATTACTTATATGTCTGGGTCTTTAAAGTCAATGATAGAAAACTTTAATTTTTAGCTCTTTAGACCCAAAGTATAATAACTGGTGATGAGGATTCTAAATTCCTGAAAGTCCCTTCTAATACTAACCGCCTACAACCCAGAGGTATGGAAAGATGGAGTATATTTGTGGTCATTCCTAAATAACGTATCATCTGTCAGTCCCAACTCAGTTCCACTGTGTGATACTATGGGAGTTGGGGGAGGTTTCTCGGAGCAGTTAATTCAAAGACACCAAACATCCTTAAAATGTTGTTGTGCCCACAGAGACATTAAAAATATTGACTTTTTCTGACCACCATCTTTCCCGCTACTTCATTCCGACTTCTGCCATGCATACTAAAGTGTATTAACATATTTGTTCTGTGAAAAAAAAAGAATTGTATTGTTCCAGTCTCCAACCTGAGAATGAGAAAACAACAGGACACAAACAAAGGGCCGCAGTCAGCTAGTCAGTTCATTAATTAGTTTCAATAGGAACAATAGTTTGCAATTTCTCTTCATGAGAATTCCACCTTGCTGGAATAAAGACAGAGATTATATTCATAAATCACAAGGGAAAGGGATGGAGGAAGGTGGATTCAAATAATTTCCCACAACCAGAGTGAATTCTCAACATGAACCCACAAATGGAATATAGTACAATAATTCTGGAATCCTTTGGGAGCACTACTGATTAAGTATGGGAACCTCATTTCATGGTGAGTCACAGGACCAGAGTTCTGTGAAAGCAACAGGTTCTAAAGTTTCTTTTTATTTGCTTCATGAAGGCATACAGGCACAAAAATACCAGTAGTTGTGAGGATTGTCAAGCTGCATTGTGAGTTTCAAATTAACAAACCAGAAAATGCGCTTCTTGAGAAATCTAATTATTAGTATATTCAGTACATATATCATATCGATTGTTATGAAAGTCGTAGTTCTGATCACATAAGGAATCATTACTCAAAGGAATGAGTGCTCAGCCTAAGTCAATCGAATGAGGTTTGGTGACACAAGATGTGTGGTCATGAGAAAATTCTGTCCTCTCTTTGAGTCTCAAGATATGTAAAATGCTATCAATACGATCTGTAGGTACTTAATTGATTTCAATAATAATTAATGGTAAAATCTGACTACTTAATTATCTTTCGTAGAACATTTTAATTGATTACTCTTGGGTAAAGAAAATATATAATCAAATAGGTGAGACAAACAAGAAGAAAAATAGAACGATTCTTCTAGATTAGAAGGGCCCTAAATAGAAAGGCAACAAGTCAGCAGTAGGTAGACTGCTGCCTTGAGGAATCATATCCTATGTCCATGAGCCTGATTGCAAAGAAAGGAAAGATACAGCTCTCACAAGTTCTTTGATATTTATAATAAATGAGTAAATGGATAGAGTGCGGGGCTTGGAGTAACGAAGGCTCATGTGTTTGAGTTGAAATATGACCTTAAATACTGACTGTAACACTCTGGGTAAGTTACTTAACCCTGATTGACTTAGTTTCCTTATTGGCAAAAATGACCTGGAAAAGGAAATACCAAAACATTTCAATATCTGTGCCAAGAAAACCCCCAATGGGGTCTCAAAGAGTAGGGCAAGACTAAACAGCAACACTAAAAACTTTATATTCAGTTTAATAAATATTTACTGAACGTCTGTTAGTTATTGTGATTGGGATATATTGCTGGGTGATACAAAAAGAAGCAACAGACAGACTCTTCCTTCAAAAAGCTTACAATGTAATGGGGGATACAACTTGCAAGAAGAACTTGCAAATTAAGATATATGGAGGATATATAGGAAGTGATAAATAGTGGGAAACCAAGAACATTAAAAGGTTAAGACTTCCTGAAGAGTATTGGATTTTTGTGGGGAATTAAAGGAAAACAAGGATATCAGAAGTTGGAGCAGAAGAGGAAGAGCCTTGTAGGCATAGGGGAAAACTAGATGTAATGCTTACAGCTAAAACTGGCTAGTTTGTGAAGAGTGAAGAGAGGCTAGTTTGTGAAAGAGACGGAAGTCCAATGATATTGAATCCAAGACGATGTGTGGGAAGTAACACTAAAGAAAACTGGAAAAGATGGTAGTGGCTAGCTTATAAAAGATTTTGAATGCCAAAATGAACGTTTCTGGTTTCATCTTGGATGAAAGTGGAAGCCACTGAATTTTACTGAATGTTGTAGGAGAAGTTACAAGTTCAGACTTCTATTTTAGGAAAAGCACTTTAGTAGTTTTATGAATGGAAGGGCATGAGGACATACTTGAGGTAGACAACAGGACATCTTGAGAAGAAAAAGAAAGGGGTGGCCTAGGAGTCAGTGTACTTGGGCATGAAACTAGAATGAATCCTTCCCCTATATTAAAAGGGTTCTGTGCAGAAAGTTATAAATCAGTAGGGGCAGAAATGTGTCTTGCTTCTCCTCTCCATGGTACTGACAGTTGAAAGAGGAGAGAAACTTATCATATATTCTTTTCTTTTTCTAATAAATGTACATGTTTTTTGACTTTTCAGATATTGAGTTTTTCGTGATTATCTGCATGATTTCTATTATGTGCCCAACACTCTTTGCTAAATCAAAATCAATGGAATTCAATTGAAAAAGTAAAGTTCATTTAATAAGAAAAAAAGGAGTGCAAAACATCAAAAGAAACAAGCAACTAAAAAATAAACATTTATTAAGTAACTACTATAGGCACACCATTGTACTGTGAGTTGGAGCAATTAATTACCCACAACTTCAAGACCATATGGAATTCTTATATTTTTGTTAATTTATGGAAAAACAACAATCTCTAACGTATAATGAAATGAAAAAAGGTTGAACAGGACACTTCAAATTTCTTAAGCACAAAATGTTATTCCTTTCAAATTTGCAGCAAAACTATGATGTAATTTTTTTCTTACCTTCTCCTACCCCCCCCCATGCTAGAGATGGCTAACATTAAACATAAATGTGCGTGTATTTATGCATGTATGTACATACATGTATGTATATATGTGTATCTGTGTATGTATGTGCATGTACATACATACATATACATGTTTATATGTATAATTATTCTGTTAAGTATTTTTATTTTTCAGTTCTTTCTCTCAATGCAAAAAGCATCTTTCCTCATATATCCTTTATATCTATTTTGTTTTTTTATACTGAAAATTACCTATTCATTCAATATCATTCTTAAAACAGTATTGCTGTTACTGTACACAGTGTTCTCTTGGTTCTGCCCATTTTCCTCTTCATTATTTCAGTATTTGAAAAAAAATCTGTATATATCTATGTGGATTAGAAAAGACTGAAATTTGGTATAAAGTGTTAATCTGTCATGAGCAAGGTGAGAAGATGCTAGTGACACACTTTCATTTGGTCTGTTTGGAAAAATAGACCCAAGGCTAAGAAGGATATTACAAAGCAAACTCTATAGAGGGCTGAACAACTGTTCATATCTCTCTTTCATAATATAACAAAGAATTTGATGAGTTGAAGATCATGCAAAAATGCAAGCAGGATAGTTAAGGGCCTTTACTGAATTTCTAATAGAATCATTTAAAGGAATTGTGCACTTTTTAAGAAGAGTAGAAGGCTCCGTGAAGGAAGACGATCACTGACAGAGGATTTGAAGAGCAATCCGGTGTAGAAGAAATTGTGTAGTTTTATCCCAGAGTTTAGAACTCAGAATAGTGGAGGAAAGGCATGAAGTGGCAAATTTAGTTTTGGCGTCCCGAAATCTTTCTATAAATAATTGAAAAAACGAGATGGGTGGCCTGGTAAGACAATGGTTTTCCCCTCCTTAAGGTTGTTCATAGAGACACTAGATGACATCTTCTCAACAATGTCACACTGAGCATGACTTTTGAAGACGTTTTAGATTATGTGTCAGTGGAATTAAACGTAACACAATAAAATCTTGTATCAATAAAACCAGCACAAATAGCCTGCTGCCACATTCTGTTAAACTATGATTCCAATTCTAAGTTATAGTGAATATATTAAAGGTAAGTATGAAGAATACATGCAGGAAAAATACTACATGTTTTAGATAAAAGCCCATCCAGATAAATTAAAACTTTTATTTCTATCATCCAAAAGAATGAGACTTTGTAACATAAAGGATAGAGGGCTGCCTGCTTGCAAAATAGGGAGGTAGACAATAAGCATTGACTAAATAATTTATGTCACATGAAATTTAACCAAAAATAAATTGCGTCATTTTTCTCATAACAGTATATAATTTATATAATTAACAGTGGCACAGTATCTGCCAAGAAAAGGTGGCAATGGCTGCGTCAGTTTCTAGCCAAAGACACCGTGCAGAAAGGGAGCTCCTCTGGTATAGGTTTTGGGGAGTACAGGACAAGGAAGAGAACAGGGTAGGTGATATCAAGGAATTAAACGCAGCATGATTGGATCCTTCGCTGAGGCATGGAAAATAGTTTAATTGGCTAGAAATTTGTGATAACTGAATAGCAACAATCCCTTCTTTCCCACCTGAGACTAAGAAATTCTCTTGTTTGAGTCAACATCAAAGGACAAAAATAAGGGATGAGACTGTTTAGGACACAAATCACACATCCTGAAAGTATACCTTGATAATATAAAGATATTGAGCAAGACTCCTCCTGCCTGGCAAATCACATCACCCAAGGTTAGAGGAAGGTTTTTGAGACAAGAATAGAAGAATGATTAGTAAGAGAACTAGATTTCTAAAATTAATCTATTACAAGTCAGTTGAAACAAATTCAGAGGCCGAGAACTATGACTTAGGCAGTTGTAGGACAAAATCAAATAACTATAAATGAGATCAATAAAAATGATTCAGAGTCAATTACAAATTCCCAGATTGGATTGTGAGCATATGTAATTATTTTTAATTGTTTTATTTATTTTTTTTTCAGTTTTACTCAATCTCTTCCATAACTTTGAAATTTACTCCCTTTAACTCCCCCCACCGATGCCGAGATGGTACGTGATCATATATGGCTTCTATATATAGAATCTCAATAAGCGCATTTTCTCATTACTAATTTTGTACAGAAGAATGAAAATAAATTGGCAAAATCATGAGAAAAACAAAACCAAAGCAAAACATACAATATGTAATTAATTAAACTTCTCTTCCTACTTCCAAACTCCCTGAAACTCAATAAAAATAGAAGTTGGAAAAAATGAATAGATTATTTGTTAAACTTCAAAACAAATACACATAAAGGGGTGCAGCTGTGAGAAAATTTCCAAACTACACAAATACATAACAATTATGAATCACAGAATCAAATGAAAGAAGGCAAAAAATTTGCATCAGTTCTGGATTAAAAGGGAGAATTCAAATTCCCTGATCTATGTGAGAAATGGAAGGACATGGGATTTTAATTTGTAGTTGTTATTCAGTCATTCAATCTTGTCCATCTCTTCATTACCCTATTGACTATATTACTCCAACTCCTTCTGTACTCTACTATGTCTCCAAGCCTGTCCAAGCTCGTGGTCAATGAATCCATGACAATATCTATTCATCTTATCCTCTACTGTCCCCTTTCCCTTTACATTCATATGTTAGTTGTCTTTAAAGACACAAATGGACAAGAAAAAAATCATTGAAAGTAATCTACTGAGTAAGGAGAACCGGAATATGATTATATTCGCCCATTCATAAGTTTCTTCAAAGAACTTTTGACTTCTCTGTTCCTTAGGCTATAGACCAGAGGGTTTAACATGGGGATTACCATAGTGTAGAAAACTGATGCGATTTTATCTGTGTCCATGGAACGACTAGAACTGGGTCGTAAGTACATGAAGATTCCCGATCCATAGAAGATGGATACGGCTGTGAGATGAGAGGCACAGGTCGAAAAGGCTTTCTGTTTCCCCTCAGTTGAGTGTATCCTCAAGATGGTGATAAAGATGAATAAATAGGAAATAAAAATGATGGAAATGGCAAATAAGGCAATAAACGACGTAACAAAGAAAACAACAATTTCATTAATGTCTATGTCAGTGCAGGAGAGAACCATGATTGGTGGAATATCGCAGAAAAAATGATGAATCACATTAGACTTGTCGAAGTGGAGGCTAAATACATTTGCTGTGTGAATAGAGGAAGAAAGAAAACCACAAAGGTAGCATCCAAAACCCATACGAACACATTGACTGGATGTCATGAGGGTGGCGTAATAGAGGGGATTACATACAGCTGTATAGCGATCATAGGCCATTGCCGCTAGGAGATAACTGTCGGCAATGCCTAACCCCATAAAGAAGAATAACTGTGCAGCACAACCACTATAGGAAATAATTTTTTCCCCTGGGAGAAACCCAGCCATTACCTTTGGAGTAACAGTTGAGGAGTACCCAATATCCACCATGGAGAGATTACAGAGAAAAAAGTACATGGGGGTGTGGAGACGGGAATCCCAAGAAATCAATACTATCATCCCCAGGTTGCCCACCAAGGTAGTGAGGTAGATGATGGTGAAAACTATGAAGAGAGGCACTTGAAGTTCGGAGACATCTGTTAACCCCACGAGGATGAACTCGTTCACCTCTGATCCATTTTCCATGGAGCACTTTAAGGATTTGGGTGATTCACCTGGGAAAATAAAAGAAAGTTGTGGCAGTAATCAATATTTTCTCTGAATAATGGAATCATATATTTTATTAAACATGAAACTGTTATTTTCTTGTATGACAATTTTTATGTAGGTTAAACTTAACACAATAATATCAGTGCTGCAATTATGATTTATGTCAACACATGTTCATCTAAGGAAAATCACACTTTTAAATTCATTAATGAGCTTACGTTACTGAAACTCAACCTCCTCAATTCCAGTGACCCCCATGTTGATAAAATTTTTATCTCCTTGGTTGGACCATTACTCATAGCTGTTCTACATTCAGTGATTCAGAACTCTGAAATTCCTCTCCTCTAAAACAATGTCTTATCTTCCCATCATACATTATGCCTTACCCTCTTCCGATAAGAAATTTACCTTACTCTGAAGACCATTCCTCACCATTGTGAATTTCATCCACCCTCTGGTTAACTAAGATAATAATATATGAATGGATATGTTAATATACATAACACTTTACGATTTCAAATTTTTGGTTATCCCTACTCTCCACATTTTCTGGTCTTATTTATGTGCTATTGAACAATCACTATTACCCCGTAAACTGAGTTCACCACAATTTCATATTATCTTCTCTCATTTCAGTCCTCATATTTCTAAAATATTCCGCTAATTCATCTCCATCTAACACATCCAATGTTACCTTCCAAAAAATAGTATTCTCAAGTATTTTTCAGTCTGCTAAGATTTTCTATGCTACTTTCTTCATCCTCCATCTTAGTAAAGAAAGATGTCTTCCCTTTGAATTTCCTCTTTCACCTATTCCATCCACTGATTCCATCTTCATTAACCCACATTCTCTCCTTGTACTTTATGTTAGGTGAAGAAATGGGTCTTCTTGCCAATGTTAACGTCTTCATTTTTATTCCCCATTGAATCACTACTTCTTACTTCTAATAATTTTTCTGTGGTTGTTCATTTCCATTTCAGTCATGTCTGACACCAACCCTACATGATCCCGTGTGGGATTTTCTTGGCAGAGATTTTAGAGTCCTTTGTCATTTCCTTCTCCAGCACATTTTACAGATGATGAAACTGAGGCAAACAAGGTAGAGTGACTTCCACAGGGTTATAAATCTAGTGAGTATTTGCAGCCAGATTTCAACTCCATCTTCCTGTCTCTAAGTCTGGTTATCTATCCACTGTACCAACAAGATGCCCCACAAACAATAACACACAACAGTATTGGTACAGAATGATAATACTCTCAAACTACTTTTTAAAAATATTAACTAATGTTATCTCCACGCTAATGCGAGAGGATAGATGTTATCATAGTATCCATTTCACAATGGAGGAAACTGAAGTAGGCAAAGCATAAGTGCCTCAGAGTTACAAACTAAATAAATACTTGAAAGTAATTTGAAGTCTGGTCTTCCTGAGAACACACATAATACAAAATCATGGAGGACATCTGCCTGACTCCAGGAATTTTTTCAAAAATTATTCCCCATATTTTATTTTTATTCCCTCTGTTTTGACTTCCTTCTTTACCATCTAAAAAAAAAAAATACTGACTTCAACAGTTTTTGAAAATGGATCTTCCTTATGAAAATTCACCTCCCGTGAAATTGCCTATTATTCCTAAAGCACAGATCTACCTTGTCATTATAATGTACCTTCACCTTCACTGGATACCCACTGCATCCAAATTAGGTGTTGCGGAGGGGTGGTATTGGTGTTTCTTTATGTGGAAGGATTTTAGAATTTCAATCCTTTTACCGTTTCTCTCTGAATTATCTTTCCAGATGTATTACACATTTGTCCACTTTTGTACTGCACATTCCAGAAATACTTATTTCATATATCTTACTACTCAGGATCTCCCATCTTCAACATACGTGCATTTATACTAACGCCCTCCTCTTCAGTGGAGTCAAATCCTCTGTTCGCTTGATATTTTCTCTGAGAATACTGAATGTCCATAAATATTAGAGTTAGGTACGAACTTCTGAAATCAAACCTTGCCTGTTCCTCCGAGGTTGATGCCCTACTTAAATGATTTATTTGTCCTTGTAATAAGTGCAGTATTGACTTATTTGAGCACGTTTCTCCTAGTAGAACGTAAGGCCTTTGATGGCAGGAATTCGTTGTCTTGGCTTATTAATTTAATGTATCATCAGAGATTTACACAATACCTGGCAAATAGTGGCACCTAATAAATAATCACTGAAATGAATTATTTAAAGGAATTCAATAGAATATACAAAAAGCATGAATAGGAATCTCTGGCAAACAATAATGAAGATTAAGAATGAAGTCCAAAAGTTCCCATAGGATCTTGCATATAGAGCTAGAAGTGTTACAGTTGTTCTAGTGAAGAGGTGGGCAACCTGTGACCCTGTAGGTCATCAACTGTATTCCATTGAATCAAAACGTCACAGAACAAATACTTTTTTTAAAGGAATCTGTTCTGTAAAATTTGAGTTCAATGAAAGGGCCACATATGAGGACAAAGAGGGTCACATGTGACCTCGAAGCCATAGGTTCCCCACCCCTTATTCTAGTCTAATCCCTTCATTTTAAAAATTAAATAACTAAGGAACAGACAGGTCAAGAGAATTATCTAAGGCTTAATGGCAGAACTAAGATTTGTATTCCTGTAGTCTAGGTCCAAATTCTTTTCTTCTTAAGGATATCTAGCTCTGTGAAAAGATTAGTGAGTTCTCAGTTAAGAGAGCTTGGTTATAGCCCTGCCACCACCACTAACTTACACTCTGACTTTAGGCAAGCCCCTTCCTCACATTCTCAGAGCCTTGGTCACTTTAACTGTAAAACTGATAGTTGATATGTTTTTTTTTTTTCTGAATCAGTCCTATACTCTACTGTCTTTCTGGTGGTTTGTTTGTGCATTCTCAGAGAGTAGCACGATTCTGTAAAAGATACAGAATATGATGTGAAGTCTAGAAGAATTAAGTTCATACCCTGTCCCAGACACTTATGATCTATATGAGCCTGAAAAGTACTCAATTTCTCTCTACAAATCTCCAAAATGTGTATGGTAATAAATCCTATCCCACAAAAGTTGTGGTAAAGATGAAATGATTTTTCAAATGGTAATTATTTTGCAAGATTGAAGTGTCAAATGTTTATGATATAATTAATTACCATGGCAAATAAGAAAATTATATCACCAAAAAAATCCCCACTTTGAAAAGAAGGATATTCCTTTAATTTTATATGGAATGATCTGAGTAATATCTGTCACAAGAATTTTGATATCCAAGACCTCTCTATTAACCAGAGCCGACGCAGGAGAACTAACCTAGCAACTTACCAAAAGATCTTCAATTAGAAATTTGATACAGAAAGGAAATGGGAGAACATAATACGAGAAAATTTTCCCATTGTCTAAAGGTAAATATTCAAAATTTGAGAAAATGTGCGACCGCATTGGAAACACTCTAAAACTTATCTCCTCCTACTTTGTTGTGATAACAGTCAATTTTGACACCAATTAGCTCAGAGTGGTTTCAGATCAAATAAAGTGGCAATGAAGACCTGACAAAGTCTTTAATTCACTTCTCTTTTGAACTAAAGAGAAAAAGGAACAATATGTATACTGCCCATTTAGAACTTTAGGGTATAATCTCTCAAATTCTCATGACCCATTTGTTTCTTTTGCACCAGGGAAGCAGAATGTTTCCTGCTGTACTCAGAAACCATGAGACAATTCATTCCTTTTGTCTTCCAACATTTGATTCTGCTGCCTACAATTTTCATAAATTTAAGGAAACTTGATGTTTTCTCAAAACTTCAACATCCCTTTGAGGTTAATTTTTGAAGCATGGCTTTTGTAGCATTAGGACCCTTTGAAAATCAAAATAAACCTGAGATATCACATCACATATATCGGATTGGCTAACATCACAAAATAGGAAAATTTTAAATGTTGGAAAAGATATGAGAGAGTTGGAACGCTAACTCATTGTTGGTGGAGCTATGAGCTTATTCAATCATTCGGGAGAGCAATTTGAAACTATGAGAAAAGGGCTACAAAAATGTATATACCTTTTGACCCAGCAATATCACTTCTAAGACTGTATACCAAAGCGATTATAAAAATGATAAAGGTTGCCCATCAATTGGGAAATGACTGACCAAGTTGTGGTAGATGAATGCAATGGAATACTATTGTTCTATAAGAAATGATGAACAGTAAGACTTCAGACAGGCCGGGAAGGACTTATATAAACCGATGTTGAGTGAAATCAGCTGAACCAGGAGAATATTGTACACAGTAACAGGCACAGAGCGTGAGGAATTTTTTTCTGGTAGACTTAGCCCTTCACAGCAATGGAAGAATCTAAAACATTTTCAAAGGTCTCTTGAGGCAAAATTCCATCCACATCCAGAGAAATAACTATAGAATTGGAACGCAGAATGAAGTGGAATAATTTTTCTTGTTTTTGTTTTGGTTTATTTTTTTCTCATGGATCTCTCACTCATTATAATTGCTCTTTGCAACATGACTAACATGAAAATGCGTTTAATAAGAATATGTATAGAACAATATAAGACTGCCTGCCAATTCAGGGAAGAAGGGAGTGGACTAAGGGGGATAAAATATCAGACTTACGGAAGTGATTTTAGAAAACTGGAACTAAAAAAAAATTAATTTAAAAAATAAAAAAAAGTTTAAAAAATTAAAACCTGTGCCTTTAAATATATACAAATACCTCTTTTTGTTTTTAATATGAAGGTGAATTGGGTAGTTAATCTGAGTAAGGCATGATTTTAGAAGTGTAACACAGTAAATCAACCTGGTTCTTTCAGAATGAGTGAAAAAATTGTAATGGAATTGGAGTTGCAGAGCACATTCACTTACCCATATTCAATTCATAGCCTTATTCAGCGAAGAGAGAATAGGTCCCACTGGAGAAATTTCTCTCCATTTCAAAGAGTTTTAAGGTCACAGTACTTCATCAAAATGACTTTTCTTCAACCATAACTTTCACATGGATTTTATGCAAGCGAAGTCAATAGCTGGATTGAGGCATGGGAGAAATGTTTCCAGGCAGACAAAAGAATAATGGACTAACTCTTGACTACACTTTTGTTCCATTGAAATTAGTCCAAATAAAGTCATAAAAGAGTTTCCATGTCAAGAGAATTGAGAATGGACCACTCAAAACATGTGAATATAGTCCCTCTTCAGGGGAAAACATTCCTCCGAGATTATCCACACCAACTCAAACCGCTGAATTCAGAAGATATAATGAGTTCTCTAGTGTATAGAGATACAATCCTGATTTCTGATGGATATTCAGTTGTCATCAAAATTTTTCTCTGTTGCTAGAACTCAAAACTCAGGAGAATCAAGAAGCAATGGACACGAGCCTCACAAAGCATCAATCTGTACTGGCTAGTAGATAGGCTTGAGAAACACATTCAGAAGAAGAAAGAAGCATGGAGGATCAACGCAATGGGGATTCCAATAATACAATCAGATTTCATTGAAATATTTGAAAAGAAATATCCCTCTGTATACTTTCATGTAATCATCTGCTACAGAAACTGGGCCTGTGTCAAGTGGAAGATTAGAGAAAAATCAGTCATTTTCATAATTCGATCAATGAAACTTTAGCGAAATTATTTGCCCTCTTTAGAGGAGACTTGAAAAAAAGTGAGAATACTGTGTGGGTCGCTCGGAAAATCAAATGTCTCCTCACTCTGGCAGCTCAGTTTGGAGTTTAAGGATAATGATAATGAAGGATCATGATTCATTCTAACATGAATGTCTACAACTGCCTTCTCATTGTTTCTTAAAAGCAAAGTTGAAAAATTCCCCTTCAGAATCATAGGTTTCCAGAGCTGTTAAGGACTTCAGCAGTAACATTTTTCAATCCACCCTTAAAAATAATTTTCTATTGAAGTTTTCTGACAATTCAGGTTCTATCTGAATTGTTCAAGAGAGGGAGGATCTAAGTCTTCCTAAGGTATCCCATTGCACTCTCAGACTGCTCTCTGTAAGATTTCTCTCCCAAGTACCCTATATAAATCCATAGAATATGGCATAAACGGACTACTGTACTCAGAGGAGAAAGCTGCTGGTCTACTTCAGGGGAAGATATTTGCCCCATGTTGCTCCTGCTTTCTTGCTCCTGCTACCTTGGAGGTTGTCACCTAACAGGAAGAACAATCATAAATACTTCCAATTAATCATCTACGCATTGACTTGCACAAGTTGTTCTCCTAAAACCAGTTTTTCTTCCCAATTCTGAATCTCAACCGTGGTCCAGATTAGAACTTTCCAGAATGTGGTCTGGGGAGTCTCAGGACCCTGAGTTAGTTTCACGGAATCCATGAAATATTTTCATGATTACAGTGGACACGTAACAAAAAATCAACAGATACAACTCCCAACAATGAAAGTTCATTGGAGTAGAAATCATTGTTAAGATTGTAAATGAGTCCTGACATCATCAATTTTGGAAAACGCTGATCTAGAATGTCCCTTCTAGTACAAACAACCTAAAATTCTGAACTCCAGAGAGGTGAATTGTACCTGTGACAATGTATGCATCGTTTTAATCTATCTACCACTCCAGCTGGGTGTCCGAGTCTGATGTGAGAGAAGCATCAGGAGTGGATCCACAATTGATGATTGTCATTTGAAAAATGAGACTGTGTTCAAAGACACACTGATAGTTCTGGATGCCTCTGTCTTCCTTCTTTGCCAGCATCACTGCTACTTCACTGTGGCATCCTATAAGTGAGTGACCTAAAATTGTAGCCAGGGAGAACTCCACTTAAATCCTGCTTGAAACGCTAGGTATGTGACACCAGATAAGTCACTTGGTCTGTCTGTGGTTCAGTTTCTTCATTTGGAAAATGGAGATAATAATTACACCTGCCTGAGAGAAATGTTGTGAAGACAAATGTTGTGAAGATAAAAGAAGTTAATAAATGTTTAAGTGCTTTACAAAAAAAGAAGTTCTCTTGGTGTTGGGAACACCATTAACCACAACTTCAATATCATATATTTTTAATATATATATTAAGTATAATATATATAAAATATAATAGTAAAATTACATATATATATATAATTTTATTATTAGCTTTCAGCATTCATTTCCAAAAAATTTTGAGTTCCAAATTTTCTCTCCATCTCTCCCCCCTACCCCAAAACACTGTGCATTCTGATTATTCCTTCGCCCAATCTGCCCTCTCTTCTATTACACTCCTCCGTTGCCTTATCCTCATCTTCTCCCTTTTCTTGTAGGGCAACATATATTTCCATATCTTATTACCTGTATTTCTTTTATCCCTGTTGCACACAAAAACAATTCTCAACATTTGTTGCTAAAACTTTAAGTTCAATGTCTCTTCCTCCCTCCCTCCCTGCTCATTCCCACTGAGAAGGCAAGCAATTCAATATAGGCTATACATGTGTAGTTAGGCAAAAGACTTTCATACTAGTCATGTTGTAAAAGACTAACTTTATTTCCCTCCATCCTGTCCTGCCCCCATTTATTCCATTATCATTTATTTTATTTATTTAACTTTTTACATTAATTTTCACAAAATTTTGGGTTCCAAATTTTCTCCCGTTTTCTCCCCTCCCCCCACCCCAATACCCCAAGCAATCTAATTTTCCCTATCTCCAATCTGCTCTCTCTTCTGTCATCCCTCCCTTCTCGTCTCCATTTTCTCTTTTCTCCTGTAGGGCCAGATGACTTTCTATTCCCCATTAACTGTATGTCTTCTTTCCTAGTAGCAACAACAATACTAAACAGTTGTTCCTAACACTTCGAGTTCCAAATTCTCCCCATTCCTCCCTCCCCACCCATTCCCCTTGGGAAGGCAGGCAAATCAATATAGGCCATATCTGTGTAATTTTGCAAATGACTTCCCTGATAGTCGTGTTGTTTAAGACTAACTGAATTACCCTCCATCCTACCCTGCCCCTCATTGTTTCTCTTCCGTCTTTTCATCCTGTCCCTCCCCAAGTGTTGACTTCAAATTGCTCCCTCCTCCCTTTGCCCTCCCTACCATCATGCCCCCCTTGCTTATCTCCTCCTCCCCCACTTTCCTATACTGTAAGGTAGGTTTTCATACCAAAATGAGTGTGCATTTTATTCCTTCCTTTAGCCAAATGTGACGAGAGTAAACTTCTTGTTTTTTTCCTCAGTTCTCTTTTCCCCTCCCCAAAAATTCTCCTACTTGCCTCTTAAATGACAGATAATTACCCCATTCCATTTCACCCTCTTTCCTCCCACTACATTTCTCTCTCACCATTTACCTTAATTTCTTTTAAGATATGGTCCCATCCTATTCAATTCAATCTGTGCTCTCTGTCTCTGTACGTGTGTGCATGTGTGTATGTGTGTGTGCATGCATGCGTGTACATGTGTGTGTGTGTGGTCCCACCAACTACCCAGATACTGAAAAGTTTTAAGAGTTACAAATATTGTCTTCCCATGTAGGAATGTAAACAGTTCACTTTTGGTAAGTCCCTTATGACTTCTCTTTGCTGTTTACTTTTTCATACTTCTTCTCATTCTTGTGTTTGAAAGTCAAATTTTCTTTGCAGCTCTGGTCTTTTCATGAAGAATTATTGAAAGTCCTCTGTTTCATTGAAAGACCATATTTTCCCCTGAAGTATTATACTCAGTTTAGGTGGGTAGGTGATTCTTGCTTTAAGTCCTAGTTCCTTTGACTTCTGGAATATCCTATACCACGCTCTTCGATCCCTTAATATAGAAGCTGCTAGATCTTGAGTTATCCTGATTTTATTTCCACAATACTGGAATTGTTTCTTTCTGGCTGCTTGGAAGATTTTCTCCTTGAGCTGGGAGTTCTGGAATTTGGCCATAATGTTCCTAGGAGTTTCTCCTTTTGGATCTCTTTCAGGTGGTGATTGATGGATTCTTTCAATACTTATTTTGCCCTCTGGTTCTAGAATGTCAGGGCAGTTTTCCTTAATAATTTCATGGAAGATGATGTCTAGGCTCTTTTTTTGATCATGAGTTTCAGGTAGTCCCATAATTTTTAAATTGTCTCTCCTGGATCTATTTTCCAGGTCAGTTGTTTTTCCCATGAGATATTTCGCATTCTCTTCCATTTTTTCATTCTTTTGGTTTTGTTTAGTGATTTCTTAGTTTCTCATAAAGTCATTAGACTCCATCTGTTCCATTCTAATTTTGAGAGACCTATCAAGTTCAGTGAGCTTTTGAGCCTCTTTTTCCATTTGGCTCATTCTGCTTTTGAAAGCATTCTTCTCCTCATTGGCTTTTTGAACCTCCTTTGCCAATTGAGTGAGTCTATTTTTCAAGGTGTCAATTTCCTCAGCATTTTTTTGAGTCTCCTTTACCAAGGTATTGACCCGTTTTTCATACTTTTCTTGCATCTCTGACATTTCTCTTCCCAGTTTTTCCTCTACCTCTCTAACTTGCTTTTCAAAATCCTTTACGAGCTCTTCCAGGGCCTGAGCCCACCTGCCACCCCCCTGGGGTGTCTGGGGTACTGTGGCCCCGCCCTTCACGTCTTTCCCTGATGGCAAGGATACGTCCTCGTCATCAGATCCGAAGGTCGGGATCATTTGCATTTGTTGGAAAAAACTCTCTATAGTCTTATTTTTCTTCCCTTTTCTAGGCATTTTGACAGCCAGTTACTTGACTTCTAAGATTCCTTTCCACCCCTGCCTGGATCAGCCCAGCTAGTGCTTGGCCTCTGAGATTTAAATGGGCTTTCCTCCTGCTGGCTGTCAATCAGTGAGCTTTAGTTCAGGTGCTCAGGTGGGGGCAGGGTCGCCTCCCAGGCTCGTTTCCCTCGGGGGCTTTAAGCAGAAGCCTTCAGTAATAGAGCGGGGTCGGTGCAGGGCCATCTCCCAGGCTCAGCTCCCTCAGGTTTTATGCAGGGAATCTTCTGTAATGAAGATCCTGCCTGCTGCTGGGGGATTCCTGAGTCCTGGTCCGCTGCCTGCCGCCTCAGCCTCCGCCCACACCTCTGCCTCCGCCGCTTCCTGCCCCAGTCTCTGCCGCCGGCGCTTCCTCCCGAGGGGTCCCGAGTCACGGAGACGCCCTGCTCCCCCTCTCCTCCAGCCCGGCCTTCTCTCTCACTGACCTGTAGCTTCTGTGGGCAGAGGGACTTTTCTGGCTGCCGGAGCTTCCGTCTCTGAAGCCTGCTCGGATCAGCTTCTCTGGGGCCGTGGCCAGGGCAGCGTTGGGTGTGGGGTCCACTTTCCGGGTTGCGATGGACCCTGGGGACGGGCCTTCAGGGCTCCTTGGAACGGAAATCTCTTCCACTCTGTTTCTGCACACCTTGTATTGACCCATAAGTTATGGGGGACTCCTTTTTACATTAATTTTATGGGCTTTCGTTTCAGAGCTCGTAAACGTGCATCCTTCTACACCGCCATCCTGGCTCCGCCCCCAAGGCTATTTTTCAAGGTGTTATTTTCTTCAGCATTTTTTTGGGTCTCTTTTAGCAAGGTATTGACCCGTTTTTCATGTTTTTCTTGCATCTCTCTCATTTCTCTTCCTAGTTTTTCCTCCACCTGTCTAACTTGATTTTCAAAATCCTTTTTAAGCTCTTCCATGGCCTGAGCCCATTGAATATCTGTTTCAGATGTTCAGGATACAGAGGCCTTGACTTCGATGTCTTTCCCTGATGGTAAGCATTGTTCTTCCTCATGAGAAAGAAAAGAAGGAAACATCTTTTCCCCAAGAAAGTAACTTTCTATGGTCTTATTTTTTTTCCCTTTTCTGGGCATTTTCCCAGCCAGTTACTTGACCTTTGAGATTCCTCTACACCCCCGCCTAGATCTGCCCAGCTAGTGCTTGGGGTCTGAGATTCAAATGCTGCTCCCCAGCCTCAGGGCTTTCAGGGGCGGGCGTGGCTGCTGTTGAAAGTGAGCTTAAGTTCTGATGCTCAGGTGGGGGCAGTGCTTCCTCCCAGACTCAGTTTCCTTGAGGGGTTTATGCAGAGACCTTCAGTAATGGAGTGGAGCTTCTGCCTGCTTGGGGAACCTGGATCTGCTGCTGTCTCTGTCTCCACCGCTGCCTCCCAAGGGAGCCTGAGTTATGGAGATACGCTGCTCCCCTCTTGGCCAGCCCAGCAATCTCTCTCACTGACCTGTAGTACCTGTGGGTGGAGGGAACTTCGTGGCTGCTGGAGATTCCGTCCCTGAAGCCTGCTCAGATCTGCTCCTCTTGGGGCCATGCAGGCACGGCACGGGCTCCCCTCCATGTCCAGTGTGTGATGGAACTTTGGGGATGGTTTTTTAGGGCTCTCTGGAACGAAAATCTCCTCCACTGCATTGCTGCGTGGCTTTCACTGCTCCAGAATTTGTGGGGAGTTCTTTTTACAGGAAATTTATGGGCTGTGGATTTGGAGCTAGCATATGTGAGTCTTTCTACTCCACCATCTTGGCCCCTCCCTTTGTCAATTTTATTTTAAAAAAAGAAAGAAGAAAATCAAATCATCTATATCAAAAATGGAAAGGGTGAACTCACCTCCAATGAGGAGTAAATTAAAACAATGATAAGAAATTACTTTGACCAACTGTATGCAAATAAATTTTATAATCTAAATGAAGTGAATGATTATTAATATATTAATATGTGTTTGCATAAATTTCCTAGATTAACAGAAGAAGTTGAATACTTAAAAAAACCCATCTCAGAAAAAGAACAGGTAATCAATGAAATCCCTAGGAAAAAAATCTCCAGGGCAGGGTAGATTTAAAAGCGAATTCTGTCAAATGCTTAAAGAACAGTTAATTCAATATTATATAGATTATTTGGGAAAATTGGGGAAGGAGTCCTCACAAATTCTTTTTATGATACAAATATGGTTTTGATACCTAAACCAGGAAGAGACAAAACAGAGAAAGAAAATTACAGACCAAGCTTTTTAATGAATATAGAGACAAAAATTTTAGGTAAGATTTCAGCAAAAAGAATACAGCAACTTACCACGAGAATAATACATTATGATTAGGTAGAATTTATACTAGGAATGCAGGATTTGTACAATATTAGGAAAATTACTATCATTATTAATCGTATCAACAAGAAACTAAGAGAAACCACATGATTATTTCAATAGCTGTAGAAAAAGTTGTTGATAAAATACAACACACAACACTAGAGAGCCTAGGAATGAATGGAACTTTCCATGAAATAATAAGCACTATCTACCAAAAACCTTAAGCAAGCATTATATGCAATAGAGATAAGCGAAATGCATTCCCAATAAGACCAGGAGTGAAGCAAGGATGTCCATTATCACCATTTATTAAATATGGTACTAGAAATATTAGCTGTAGGAATCAGAGAAGAAAAATAAATTGAAGAAATTAGAATACACAAAGGAGAAACTAAGTTATTGCTCTTTGGAGATGATATGAGGATCTATTTAGAGAAACCCAGAGAATCAAATAAAAAACTACTTGAAATAATAAGCAACTTTGGCAAAGTTGCAGGTTACAAAAGAAAAAAAAGCCCACACAAATTTTCTGCATTTCTTTATATTACTGGCAAAACCCAACAGCAAGAGATGGAAAGAGAAATCCCATTTAAAGCGAGGGTAGACACTACAAATTATTTGGGAGTCCGACTGCCAAAACAATCCAATAACTATAAGAACACAATTACAAAACACTTTTTGCACAAACAAAGTTAGGTCTAAGTAATTGGAAAAAAAAAAACATCGGTTGTTCGTGTGTAGGTCTAGTTAATATAATAAAAATAAAAATTCTACTTAAATTAATTAACTTATTCAGTGCCATACCAATCAAACTATCAGATAATTATTTTCTAGAGCTAGAAAAAGTATTATCAAATTCATCTGGTAGAACAAAAGGTCCAGAACATCAAGGGAACTAATGAAAAGAAATGCTTGGGAAATTGACCTAGCTCTGCCAGATCTTAAATTGTATTACAAAGCAGCAATTATCAAAACCACTTGGTACTGGCTAACAAACAGAAGGATAGACCAGTGGAATAGGTTAGGTACTCAAGAGAGAGTAGTCAATGAATGTAACAATCTACTATTTGGTAAACCCAAGGACTCCAGTTCCTGTAATAAGAACTCACTGTTCGACAAAAATTGCTGGGAAAACTAGATAACTAGATAACGTTGTGGTGGTAACTATACCAATGCCTGACACCATGCGCAAGAATAAAATCCAAATGAGTACATGACCTAGGTGTAAAGACTGCTACTATAAAGCAATTACTCAAGCAAGGAATAGAGTATTTATCAAATTGATGGAGAAGGGAAGAATTCTTGACTAAAGAAGAGATAGAACGCATTTTCAAGTACAAAATGGATAATTTTGATCACATTAAACTAAAAAGTTTTTGCACAACGAAACCCAATGCAAGGAAGATTAGGAGGGAAGCAGAAAACTGGGAAAGAATTTTTGCCACTAGTGACTGGGATAAAAGCCTCATTTCTAAACAACATTGAGAACTGAGTCAAATGTACAAGAATACAAGTCATTCCCCAATTGATAAATGGTCATAGGATATGAAGAGGCAGTTTTCAGAGGAAGAAATTGAAGCTATCTATAGCCATATGAAAAAAATGCCCTAAGTCACTATTGATTAGAGAGATGCAAATAACTACTCTGAAGTTGCCACGTCACACCTATCAGATTAGCTAACATGACAAAACAAGAAGATGATAAGTGTTGCAGAAGATGTGGGAGAGTTGGATCACTAATTCATTGTTGGTGGAGCTGTGAGCTGATCAAGCATTCTGGAGAGCAACTTCGAACTATGTCAAAGGGCTATAAAAATGTGCATACTCTTTGACCCAGCAATACATCTTCTAAGACTGTTTCCCCAAGAGATCATAAAAATGGGAAAGGGTCCCAGTTGTACAAAAATATTTATAGAAGCTTTCTTTGTGGTGGGTAAAAACTGGAAATCAAAGGGATACCCATTATTTGGGGAATGGCTGAATAAATTGTGGCATGTTGACATAATAGAATACTGTTATGCTGTAAGAAATAATGAACAGGAAGACGTCAGAGAGGCCTGAAAAGATTTATATGAATTGATGCTCAGTGAAATGATCAGAAGTAGGAGAACATTGTACAAAGTAACAGCCACCAAGTGTGAGAAGTTTTTCTGTTAGACTTAGCCCTTCACAGAAATGCAAGGACTTAAATAATCCCCAATGATCTCTTAAGGTAAAATACCATCCACATCCAGGGAAAGAACTATGGAATTTGATCACAGAATAAGGCACATCATTTTCTTTTGTATTGTGTTTTGGTTTGTTTTGTTTTATGATTTCTCCCATTCATTTTAATTGTTCTATGCAACATGACTAAGGTGACAATGCATTTAATAGGAACGTATGTGTAGGGTCTATGTAAAACTCTATGCCATCTCAGAGAGGGAGTCGGAAGATGGGGGAAAGGGTAGGAGAGAGGGAGGGGAAAAATGAAAGATATGTGGAAGAGATGGTAGAACACTGAAAACAAATAAAAAAAATAAACCCAGATAAATCGTCTGCATTTCGATATATTACTAACAAAGCCCAACAAAAAGAGATAGCATGAGAAATCGCTTTTAAAGTCACGGTAGGCCCTATGAAATATCTAGGCGTCTACCTGCCAACACAAAACTAGAGATTGTATGAACACGATTACAAAACACATTTTGTACAAATAAATCAGATACAAGTAAGTGGAAAAACATCAGTTGTTCGTGGATAGGCCGAGACAATGCAATAAAAATTACAATTCTACCTAAATTAATTTACTTATTCAGTGCCATACCAATCAAACTAACAGAGAATTATTTTCTAGAACTAGAAAAAATAATATCAAAATTCATCTGGGAAAAAAGAAAGACCCAGAATATTAAGGAAACCAATGAAAAGAAATATTAGGGAAAGTGGCCAAAACCTACCAGATCTCAAATTTTATTTTAAAGAAGAAATCATCAAAACCACTTCGTACTGGCTAAGAAACAGAGTGGTAGACCAGTGGAATGGTTAGGTCCACAAGACACAGTAGTCAATGAATACAGCAATGTATTCTTTGATAAACCCAAGGACCCCAGCTTTGGAGATAAAATCTCACTGTTCGACAAAAATTACTGGGAAAACTGGATAACAATGTGGTGGAAACTGGGCATAGACTAATGCCTAACACTCTACACAAGAATAAAGTCTAAATGGAAAAAAATTGTTGCAAATAAAGTTTGTGATAAAGCCCTCATTTCTAAAATGTCTAGAGAAATGAGTCAAATTTACAAGAATGTAAGTCATTCCCCAATTGATAAAAGGTCAAAGGATGACCAGGCAGTTTTCAGAGGAAGAACTTAAAGCTATCTCTAATCATATGATAAGATGTAAACCAAAACAACTCTGAAGTACCAACACACACCTCTCAGATTGTCTTACATGACAAAATAGGAAGATAATAAATGTTGGAGAAGATATGGGAGAGTTGGAACACTAATTCATTGTTGGTGGAGCTGTGAGCTGATCCAACCATTCTGGAGAGTAATTTGGAACTATTACCAAAGGGCTATAAAAATGTGCATACCCTTTGACTCAGCAATACAGGTTCTAGGACTGTATCCTCAAGAAATCATAAAAACGGGAAACGTTCCCAGTTGTACAAAAATATTTAAAGCAGTTCTCTTTGTGGTGGCCAAAAAGTGGAAATCAAGGGGATTCCCATCAGTTGAGGAATGGCTGAATAAATTGTGGTATATGAATATAATGGAATACTATTGTACTATAAGAAATGATGAATAGACCTGAAAGAGTCCTGGAAAGACATAACAATCGATGCTGAGTGAAAGGAGCAGAACCGTGAGATGTTTGTACACTGCAACAACTACAGTGTGCAAGGAATTTTCCTTTCATTTTTTAAAATTTTATTTCTTATTTTTACACAGTTTATAACAGATAAAACAACTCAAACTTTTGGTCAAGTGATACTTCTTTTTAAAGCCCATACAATATGGACCACAAACGATTTTTTTTAAACATTAACCAACTGAGACACAAATGATATTTATGTTGCTAACTTCACAAGCTCTTTATCTAATTGTCTCCACAGTATTACTAAGAATTAAAGGACCCTAACTTATTGTTGTTGGTCTAAAGTTCTATGCATAATAGTTGAATTTTAGACTTACCCTCGGATGTTCCCCTAGCAATAACCTATAATTTAATAGATCTGGTATTAAGCTTGCAAACCTTCTGACTATAGGAAATTGCCACCAAGAGTAGGGACATTGCAGGGATACAATATCTCCCCAACTTCATGTCAATTCCAGGCAGGATAAAATTCAGTCAGGCTTAAAGTCTGCCAGGTGTCAGTGGGGAAGTTGAGTCAGGAGAATCCTACTTCAGCTGAGGCTGAACAGCTGCTCTCCCACCCTTTCCATGAGATCACCTTTTGCAGTTTATACCAGAGTCTCACAGGCTTACTGGCATTGTGGACTGGAGGCTCAGATAGCCTTTCTTGCTATCCATACCTGGAGATTAGACTCGGAAGTACAGTCACTTAATAGTCCCATAGCATGTAAAAATGGCAAGTTCCAATAACCAGGTTTTAAATATGATTATAATGTCATTTTGGCTGAGGAACATCTTTTGAGACAAGTCTTAAGTGACTTACATGCCTTTTTACACATGTTCTAGCTCCAGATTAAATAATAATTATAGAATCAAATTTACCATTAAAACCTTAACTTTTCCATCAATGCCAAATCTTGCCTGAAGTTACCTTCCTCTAGGAAATTTAGACTAAAATTCTTTTCCCCACACTAAAGATGTCATTGATTTATTCTCAGTAATTAATTCAGTCAATTGTTTTGATACTAATTACTTTTACCTCACTTTGTAATATGTCGAATTTTTCTCCCCATCACTCCCCTCCCCCCATTTACCAATATCTTGCATTCTCATTACTCCTTCCCTCAATATACCCTCCCTTCTATCACACTCCACCCTTCCCTTATCCCCACCTTCTCTCTTTTTTGTACAGCAAGATAAATTTCCATACCCTATTCCCTGTAGTTCTTATTTCCTGATTACATGCAATAAAAATTCTCAACTTTCATTGCTAATACATTGAATTCCAACTTCTCTCTCTCCCCATCTCCCTCCCCAACCCCACTGAGAAGACAAGCAATTCGATACAGAGTAAATATGTGTCGTTTTGCAAAAGACTTCCATGATAATCATATTGTGTAATACTGATAATATTGCCTTCTGTCCTACTCTATCCCCCCTTCTTCCCCCACCCCACAATTTAACTTGTCCCTTCTCAAAAGTGTTTATTTCTAGGAACTCCTTTCTCCCATTTGCCCTCCCTTCTATCATTCCTCCTACCCTATTTGTTGCCGCCTCCCCTACTTTCCTGTGGTGTGAGATAAATTTTCATATCAAGTTTAGTGAGCATGTCATTCCCTCCTTCATCCACATATGGAGAGAGTAACTTCATTTTCCCATCTCCTTCTCCCTTTTCTCCTCCAATGAACAAGGTTTTTTTCTTATCTCTTTTATAAGTTATAGCCTAATTTCTCCCTTTCTCTTCCCAGTATTTTCCTCCCTCACCCCTTAATTTTTCTTTTCTTTTATTTTTTTGTGTGTGGATATCATCTCTTCTGATTCAACACACCCTGTACTCTCTCTCTGTGTGTGTGTGTGTGTGTGTGTGTGTGTGTAAAATCTCTCCATCTACCCAAATACTGAGAAAAGATTTAAGAGTTATAAATGTGGTTTCCATGTAGTAATGCAAACAGTTCAGATTTAGAGAGTGTTTTGTGATTTTTCTTTCCTGTTTTCATGCTTCTCATGATTCTCGTATTGTAAAATCAAATTTTCTATACAGATATTATCTTTTACTCAATATGAATGATTGAAAGTCCTCTGTGTCGTTGAATGATCATTTATTCCCTTGAAATATTATACTCATATTTGCTGGGTAGGTTATTATTGGTTTCAATCCCAGTTCCTTTGACCTCTGGAATATCCCATTCCAAGACCTTTGATCCCTTAATGTTGAAGCTGCCAGATCCTGTGTTATCCTGATTGTATTTCCACAATACTCAAATTTTTTCTCTCTGGCTGCTTGCAGTATTTTCTCCTTGATCTGGGGACTCTGAAATTTGGCCCCAGTATTCCTAGGAGTTTCTCTGTTTTGATCTCTTTCAGGGTGTGATCTGTGGATCCTTTCAATATTTATTTTGCCCTCGGGCTCTGGAATATCAGGGAAGTTTTTCTTGATAATATCATGGAAGATAATGTCTAGGCTTTTTTTGATCATGGTTTTTGGGTAGTCCCAAAATTTTTAAATTGTTTCTCCTGGATCTATTTTCCAGGTCAGTTCTTTTTCCAATGAGATGTTTCACAGTATCTTCTATTTTTTTTCAAACTTTTGGTTTTGTTTACTAAGTGCTTAGTTTATCTCACAGTCATTCGTTTCCCTGTACTCATTTCTCTCTTTCAACGAATTATTTTGTTCAGTGAGCTTTTGAACCTTCTCCAACATATGGTTAATTCTGCTTTTTAAAGCCTCCTTCTCCTCATTGGCTTTTTGGACCTCTTTTTCCAATTGAGTTAGCCTCTTTTTAAAGCTGGCCACGGCTGGAGTGGGCTCTGTTCCACGTCCAGTTCGACAGACCTTTCCCGTCAGTCTTTCAGGTCACTCTAGGCTAGAAATCTCCTCCACTCTGTTGTTCTGTGGCTTCTGTTTCTCTAGAATTTGTTGAGAGTTCTTCTTTACAGGTATTTTATGGACTGTGGGGTAAGAGCTAGTGTATGTGCATCTTTCTACTCCACAATCTTGGCTCTTTCCCTGAGGAATTTTTCTAGTAGACTTGGTACTTCATTGTAGTGCAAGGACTTAAAAAATTCCCAGTGGTCTCTTGAGGCAACATGCCTTCCACATCCAGAGAAAGAACTATGAAATTTGGTCACAGAGTGATGCAGACCATTTTCTTTTCTATTATATTTAGTTTAGTTTTATGTTTTCTCCCTTTGATCTCAATTCTTCTATGCAACATAACTAAGGTAAAAATGTATTTAATAGGAATGTGTATGCAGAACCTGAATAAAATTTTATGCTGTCTCAGGGAGGGAGTGAGGAGGTAGAGGAGGAAGCAGGGAGAGGGAGGGGAAAAATCTAAAATATAAAAAAGTGATGGTAGAACACTGAAAACAAATAAAAAATTTAAAAACAATTCTCAAATTACTCTTTAGGATAAATGCCTTCCATAACAAATGAAAGAACCATGGACTTGGATGGCAGATAAAAACAGACCATTTTTTGTATTATGTTTTCTTTTCTTTTTTGGTTTCTCCCACTCATTCTAATTCTTCTGTGCAACATGATTTTAATAGAAATATATGTGCATAACCAATGAAACGTTGTATGCTGTCTCAGGGAGTAATTGGGGAGGGAGGGGATACTGAGGGGTAGGGAGAGGAAGAAAATCTAAGCTATATGAAAGTGATTGTCAAACACTAAAAAGAAAAAATAATTTAATTTAAAAATAATGAAATACATGTCCAGAGCAATTTTCTATTATTCGTAAAGCACAGAGGTGCCTTACCATTATAATGCTCCAGGACCTTCACCTTCACTGGATGCTCACTGCTTCCAAAGTATGTGTTGGGGGGTGGAGATTGTTGGTATTCATATGAGGGGGAAGTGTTTGACATTCCAACCCTTTTACAATTTCTCTCCACTTTGTCCACTCATATACTGCACACTCTAGAAACACTGATTTCATGTGTTACTACACTGCATCTCTCATCTTCAACCTACGTGAATTTATGAAAATGCAGTTCACTCCCCCACACCTAGTTTAAAAGACTCTATTTGCTCGATATTTGCTCTGAGAAACCTGGAGCTCCTTAAATATTGGAATTAGTTACCAGCTCCTCAACACAAATATTTCCTGTTCTTCCTGGGGTTTGTACCCCCTGTCGAATGATTTATATTTCCTGGGAAGAGACACTGTATTGATTTATTTGTTCAAATTTTTCTGTCTGTGTAATGTAAGATTTTTGATGGCAGGAATTCTTTGTGTTGACTTATTCATTTATGTACCATCAGAGACCAATACAATGCCTGGTACATAGTAGGCACCTAGTAAATATTCACTGAAGTGAATTATTTGAATGAATTCAATGGAATACACAGAAGGCATGGAATCGGAATCTCTGGCAAACAAAAATGAAGACTAAGAATGAAACTCAAAAATACTCATAAGATCCTGCATATAGAGCTAAAAGTGGTAGAGTGCATCTAGTGCAGGGGTGAGGAACCCATGCCCCTTAGGTCCTCAATTGTGGGTATTTGTATCAAAAAATCGCAGCACAAATCCTTTTATTTTTCTTTTTTTACATTTTCACCATAATAATGTTGTATTGAAGAATTAAAATAAGGGGGAAAAATCATATAACAAACCAAAACGTAATACAAAGAGTCCTCCCTAATTGTTGTTATGAAAAAAAATCCTTTTATTAAGGGTATTTGTTCTGTGAAATTTGGGTTCAGTGAAAGCACCACATATGAGGACAAAGAGGGTCACATGTGACCTCGAAGTCATGGGCTCCCCACCCTTTATTCTACTCTAATCCCTTCATTTTACAAATTAAGTGACTGAGGAACAGACAGGCCTAGAGCTAAGGTGTAATGGCAGAACTAAGGTTTGTACCTCAGTGATCAAGTTTCAAATTCTTTTCTACTTAAGGAAGTCTAGCATTGTTGAAAGGCTACTGGGTTCTCAGTTGAGAAAGCTTCCTTAGAGCTTTGCCACCACGACTAACGTACTCTCTTATTTTAAGCAAGCCCCTTTCTCACATCTTCACGGCCTTGGTCACTTCAGAAGTAAAACTGATAGCTGACAAGTTCTTTTCTGAATGAGTCCTATCGTCTATGTCTTTCTGGTGGTTTGTTTATACATTCTCAGAGAGTAACATGTTGCTATATAGAATACAGCATATGATGTGAAGTATAGAAGAACTGAGTTCCAATCCTGTCCCAGATACTTATGATCTATATGAGCTTACAATGCACTCAGTGTCTCTCTACAGATCTACAGAATTTGGATGATAAAACCTATCTCTTAAAGTTTGTGATAGGAGAAGGCAAGATGGCAGAGTAGAAAGACTCACTTCTTCTAGCCCCAAATCCACAGTCCATAAATTTCCTGTAAAAAGAACTCCCCACAAATTCTGGAGCAGTGCAACCCGCGCAGGAACACAGTGGAAGAGATTTCCATTCAAGAGAGCCCTGGAAAGCAGTCCCCAGGGGTCCGTTGCAAAGTGGATGCGGAGCCCTCCTCTGCTCCTCCAGGGCTGCATGGCCCTGGAGGAGCAGATCCAAGCAGGCTTCAGGGACGGAACCTCCGGTGGCCGTGAAGGTCCCTCCGCCCACAGGTGCTAGAGGTCAGTGAGAGAGACTTCTGGGCACCTGAGAGGGGAGCACGATATTTCCAGAACTCAGGCCCCCCAGAGAGGCAGCGACAGAGGCAGCGGCAGAGGCAGCAGCAACCTGGAACTCCCTGAACAGGCAGGAGCTCAGGGCCATTACTGAAGGTCTCCACATAAACCCAATGAGGGAACTGAGCCTGGGAGGCGACCCTGCCCACACCTGAGCACCAGAAATTAAGCTCACATTGAATAGCTGCCACGCCTGCTCCTGAAAGCCCCAAGGCTGGGGAGCAGCATTTGAATCCCAGACCTCAGCACTAGCTGGGGGATCTAGGTGGGGGTGGAGAGGAATCTCAGAAGTCAAGTAACTGCCTGGCAAAATGCCCAGAAAAGGGAAGAAAAATAAGACCATAGAAAGCTACTTTCTTGGGGAAGAGATGTTCCTTCCTCCTTTCATTTCTGATGAGGAAGTGAAATGCTTGCCACTGTGGAAAGACGTGGAGGTCGGGACATCTGTATCCCAGACATCTGAGGTGGATGTCCAGTGGGCTCAGGCCATGGAAGAGCTCAAAAAGGATTTTTAAAATCAAGTTAGACAGGTGGAGGAAAAACTGGGAAGAGAAATGAGAGAGATGCAAGAAAATCATGAAAAACGGGTCAATACCTTGCTAAAGGAGACCCCAAAAAATGCTGAAGAAAATAACACCTTGAAAAATAGGCTCACTCAATTGGCAAAAGAGGTTCAAAAAGCCAATGAGGAGAAGAATGCTTTCAAAAGCAGAATGAGCCAAATTGAAAAAGAGGTTCAAAAGCTCACTGAAGAAAATAGTTCTCTCAAAATTAGAATGAAACAGATGGAGGCTAATGACTTTCTGAGAAACCAAGAAATCACAGAACAAAACCAAAAGAATGAAAAAATGGAAGAGAATGTGAAATATCTCATGGGAAAAACAACTGACCTGGAAAATAGATCCAGGAGAGAAAAATTAAAAACTATGGGACTACTTGAAAGCCATGATCAAAAAAAGAGCCTAGACATCATCTTTCATGAAATTATCAAGGAAAACTTCCCTGAGATTCTAGAACCAGAGAGCAAAATAAGTATGGAAGGAATTCATCGATCACCGCCTGAAAGAGATCCAAAAAGAGAAACTCCTAGGAACATTGTGGCCAAACTCCAAAATTTCCAGGTCAAGAAGAAAATCTTGCAAGCAGCTAGAAAGAAACAATTCTAGTATTGTGGAAATACAATCAGGATAACTCAAGATCTAGCAGCTTCTACATTAAGGGATCGAAAGGTGTGGAATAGGATATTCCAAAAGTCAAAGGAACTAGGACTAAAACCAAGAATCACGTACCCAGCAAAACTGAGTATAATACTTCAGGGGAAATATGGTCTTTCAATGAAACAGAGGACTTTCAAGCATTCTTGATGAAAAGACCAGAGCTGAAAAGAAAATTTGGCTTTCAAACACAAGAATGAGAAGAATCATGAAGAAGTAAACAGCAAAGAGAAGTCATAAGGGACTTACCACAGGTGAACTGTTTACATTCCTACATGGAAAGACAATGTTTGTAACTCTTAAAACTTTTCAGTATCTGGGTAGTTGGTGGGACCACACACAGACATACACACATGCACGCACATACAGAGACAGAGATCACAGAGTGAATTGAATAGGATGGGACCATATCTTAAAAGAAATTAAGATAAATAGTGAGAGAGAAATGTAGTGGGAGGAGAGAGAGTGAAATGGAATAGGGTAAATTATATCTCATTCAAAAGGCAAGCAGGAGACTTTTTAGTAGAGGCAAAAAGAGGAGAGCAGAAAAAAAAAAAAACAAGAAGTTTACCCTTATCACATTCAACTAAAGGAAGGAATAAAATGCACACTCATTTTGGTATGAAAACCTATCGTACAGGAAAAGAAAGAGGGGGAGAAACAGATAAGCAGGGAGAGAGGGATGATGGAAGGGAGGGCAATGGGAGAAGAAGCATTGTGAAGTCAACACTTGGGGAGGTACAGGATCAAAAGACAGAATAGAATCAATGGGGGGCAGGATAGGATGGAGGGAAATACAGTTAGTCTTACACAACACGACTATTATCTAAGTCATTTGCAAAACTACACAGATAGGGCCTATATTGAATTGCCTGCCTTTCCAAAGGGGAAGGAGGGGAGGAAGGGATGGGGAAAATTTTGAACTCAAAGTTTTAGGAACAACTGTTTAGTATTGTTCTTGCTACTAGGAAATAAGAAATACAGTTAATGGGGAATAGAAAGTCATCTGGCCCTAGAGGACAAAAGAGAGGATGGGGACAGGAGAAGGGAGGGATGATAGAAGAGAGGGCAGATTGGTGATAGGGAAAATTAGAATGGTCGGTGTATTAGGGTGGGGGGAGGGTATAAAAGGGGAGAAAATTTGGAACCCAAAATTTTGTGAAAATGAATGTAAAAAGTTAAATAAATAAATTTATATTAAAAATAAATAGAATAAAGTTTGTGCTAATGATAAAATGGAATTTTTAATTGTAAATTATTTTAAAAGATTAAAGTGCCAAATAGTCACTATATAATTACTTACCAGGGCAAACAAGAAAATTATGTCTCCAAAATATCACTACTTTGAAAAGCCGGACACTCAAAACTAATTTGAGTATGGTCTGTGACTATACTTCTAATATTCAAGACCTCCCTCACAACCAGAGTAAAAGTAGGAGAATTGATCAAGTCTTCCCAAAATGTCTTCAATTGGAAACCTAATACAGACAAGAAATGAGAGCAAAACAATATGAGAAAAATTTTCCCAACATCTAATAGTAAATATTCAAAGTTTGAGAAAATCTCTGATCATATTGGAGACAGTCTAAAACTTACCTCCCCCTTCTTTATTATGATGAGTGAGTCAATTTTGACACCAATAACTTCAGTGTGTTTTCTGTTCAAATCAAGTGACTATAGAGACATGACAAAGTTTTTATTTCACTTCTCCTTTGAGCTAAAGATAAATAGGAAAAAATGTATCCTACCCATTAGGGTCTTGCAAGGTAATCTCACAGTCTCATGACCCATTTGTTTCCTTTGGAACATGGCAGCAGAATGCTTTCTGCTTTACCCAGAAATCAGTCAACAATTCTTTTCTTTTGTCTTCCAACATCTGATTCTAAGGTATATAATTTTTAGAAATTTAAGGAAACGATGTTTTCTCAAAATTTCAGCATTTGTTTGAGAATAATTTTTGAGTTTTTTTGTTATATTAAAACCTTTTACAAGTCAAACAACTCTGAGATACCAGATCACACCTATCAAATTGGCGAGCCTGGCAAGACAAGAAGAAGATAAATGTTGGAGAAAATGTGTGAGAGATGGAACAATAATTCATTGTTGGTTGAGCTGTGAGCTGATACAACCAGCCATTCTGGAGAGGAATTTGGAACTATGAGAAAAGGGCTACAAAAATGCACACCCCTGTGACACAGCAATATCACTTCTAAGACTGTATACCAAATAGATAACAAAAATGAAAAAGTGTATCCCATGTACAAAAATATTTACAACATATCTCTTTGAGGTGGTAAAAAAAACCCTGTAAATTTAAATATATACAAATATTATGTCCTTTGTTTTTAATATGTAGGTGACTTGCATTGTAAATCTGAGTAAGGCATGATATTAGAATTATAATATAGCAAATCTACCTGAATCTTTCAGGATGAGTAAGAAAATTGCAAAGGGATAGGAGTTGTGGAGCACATTTACTTACCCAAGTTGAATTCAAAACTTTATTCAGCAGAGAGAGAATAGGTCACTCTGGAGAAACGCCTCTCCAGTTCATGGTATTTCAAGATCACAGCACTTGGCTCAGATTTAATACAGCTCAGACTATGTCTAGCGGGGATTTGATCTGGCCCGCTTGTGAATACAAGTGTTACAAATGCTTGGGCTCCTTAAGAGGCAACCCAATTTGTCGAATCTTTAATAAACTTTGCTTTCTTTGGCTTTAAGAAGGCTTCGGTCGAATTCATTTGAGCATGACCCAGACTGTCGGTATTTTGGGGTCCCCCAACACCTCTCAATCTCGTCATTTATGGTTCCCTGACTGGGAAAGCTGTTAATCTCAAGTTCTGCTAAAACTGGAAGGTATGTAAGTCTCCCCCTCTCACTATCCCCTACTTGCTCTCCAAGTATCTTGGAAGCGATTTTCGGACCTGGCTTCGGGTCCCAGTATCAGGTTACGTCTCTGAACTTTCTGGGAGCTAGAGAGTTAGAGACTCAGGTTGTCTGTCCAGAGGCCGTGGACCTGGGCATACCCTCCAAAGCACAATTCTCTGAACTTTCTGGGAGCTAGAAGCTAGAGAAACGTCACTTAAGTGAGTGCCCAATTCTCTGGATTACCTGGGTCCAAGGAAATCAGGGAAAAATCGGTTATTTTTGTCTTTTATTTTTCTCAAAAGGCTTACTTCATGTCCTCCTTTAAGGAGTGGGGGGACTTTCAGCCCCACACCAAGAAATGGGTCAAAATTCATCAATTCCAAGGAATTCGCCTTCGGGCTGCCTTTTACAAAATTGGAAAAAAAATTAACTTCTCTAAAGACCTTAAAAAGAAAAAGTTGATATTCTTTTGCAACACACTTTGGCCTCAGTATCACCTGGAGGACAACGAAGTGTGGCCCGTATTTGGGACCTTATACATTTACAATTATATTGCCTCCAAAAGGGAAAATGGATTGAAATACCTTACATAAGGGCCTTTGTCAAACTCTCTCAGGACCCCATTCTCAGAACAAATTGAAAGATGCTTGTAGCTAGCGCCATCCCACAAAAAGGAAATGGGGGTGAATTGGATGTTTTGGATGACCTCCTGTTTATGGCTCCTAGGGTCTCATCCTCTGCTCCCGTGGCCTTCTCTGGGGCATCTCCCCCTTGATCCCTATTCTTCCTCAGGTACCAGCAGATCTTTCCCCTCTCCAGTCAGATCCCCTGCCCCTGCAGCTTAATCCAGTTCCGCAGGCATTCCCCAGCCCCTCCCTCACAAGAATTGGGACTTCCTATCTTCCTCCACAAGCTCCTGTCGCCACTGGGCCATCAAGGCTGTTTCCCTTGAGAGAAGTGCCTATCCCACCCAGTGGGACAACCATGATGTGTGTTCCTCTCTGTCTTTCAGATCTCACCCAGATTAAAGAGAACCTGGGGAGATACTTTGAAGACCCCTCTACGTTTTTGAAGGTTTTAGGCACGTATCCCTACAATTTGAACTTTCTTGGAAGGATCTGAATATTCTGTTCTCTGTCTGTTGTGCCATTGAGGAGAAGGAGAGAATTTGGGAACATGGCCAAAAGTTTGGGGATTATGGGACTAGCAATAATCCCATAAAATACCCCCCAGGAACAGCTGCTGTTCCCACGAGTGACCCCAGATGGGATTATCAAAAGAGTGAGGACAAGGGAAAGAGAGACTTTATGATAATTTGCCTGTTAGAAGGCCTAAAAACTGCATTTCACAAACAAGTGAATGTTTAAAAAAAATTAGGGAAATTACTCAGGGAGAAAAGGAAAACCTTGCCCTTTTTCAAAACTGGCTAGTAGAACCTAATAAAAAGCATACAAATTTGGATCCTGACTCCATAGAAGGGACAGCAATCCTTAGCATGTCTTTTATTAATCAGTCTGCCCCAGATATTAGGAGGAAACTGCAGAAATTGGCAATGGGACCCCAAACACCTCATACCCAATTACTGGAGATGGCCTTTGGAGTCTTTAACAATAGAGGCCTCTTTGCAACAGAGGAAAGAGGATGAAGAAGAAGGGCCAGGGCCAGGGAGCATGCTCAATTTTTGGCTGCTGCCTTGGCCAGGAAAAAACCCAGGGAGCACCCCTCCAGGGCACCCCCGTGGAAGAAGGCTGACTACTTGGGTAGTGGGGAAGCCTGCTTTTGTTGCTACAAGAAGGGTCACTGATCCAAAGAGGGCCCCTCCAGGACACCCCCCCCAGAGGGAGCCCCAGGAACCAATGCCTGTGGAACCATGCCCATGTGACCAGGAGGAACATTAGAGGAAAGATTGTCCCTCAGGTTGGAAAAGTGGTGGAGCCACCCCCCAGTATCCTGTCCTCCAGTCTTCTCAAGACTTGGAACCACAGGAAAGCCTGGGTGCTGGCAGTGCTCCTACTTTCTCCACCTCTCTCACCAAGCCCAGGGCAAAAACCAAGGCTGAAGGTAAGGTTACCCACTTTAACATGGCTAAGTTCTCTGCTTTAACCAGTCACTCCGGCCCTACCCATCTCCTGACCTCTCGGGTCATAGGCATTGAAGGGGAAACTAAAGAATGTCTCCAGACATACCCCTTCCCCAGCCTACTTGAGAATCTGTTGTTTAAACACTCCTTCCTTATGTCCTCCTCTGACCCTGCCCCCTTGTTTGGAAGGGACCTGATGGTGAAATTGTGGAGCCAATTTTCTCTAGTTAAACCTTCCATCTCCTTTTTGCCTCTGTTCACTACATCTTCCCCCGTTAGCTAGAGAGTATGGGAGACAGTCAGGCCAAATATTTAGGACACTGGAATTCCAGAGAGAGCTACTTCTGCCACCCCAGCCACTGTTAGCCTCTCATACCCTAAAGTGCTCCCCAATCTCAGCCAGTATCTGATTAAGCCTGAAACCTGGGAAGGACTACAACCTTTAATTGAAAAATTCCTTAAGTATAAAATCCTTGTCCCTTGTTTATGTCCATTTAACACTGAAATTCTTCCTGCAAAAAAAGCCTAATGGAAATACTCGCAATTTATTTTTGCTTTTGAATGTACTTTTGCTGGGGAATCAAGTACATATCAGCTAACTTGGACAGTCTTGCCCCAAAGCTTTCGAGATAACCCTCATTTATTTGGCCAGGCTTTGGAAAGGGATTTTAGGCACCTGAAACTAGCTGGCAGTAGCTTAATTCAGTATGTGCATGATATGCTTATTTGTAGCGCCAACCAGGCAGGTTCTTTGGTTGCTGCCACAGAAGCCCTTAATTTCTTAGGCATTCGAGGCTATAGGATCTCTGAACAAAGTCCAGATAGCATACCAGTCCAAAAAATATCTGGACCATGAACTCAAGCCCACTTCTCTCTCCTTAACCTCTGAGAGAAAAAGGACAATCCTGTCTATCCCTGGTCCAGCCACTAAGAAAAAAGTTCGAGTGTTTTTATGCATGACTGGATTGTGTAGACTCTGGATTCCTAATTTTAGTTTTACTGCTAAACTCCTTTATGACCCTACTCAGGGCCCTGACTCAGACCAGGCTAAAGTTTTTGAGACTCTGAAAACTAATTTGACCACCACCCCAGCACTAGACCTACCCAATCCGGGAAAACCTTTCACTCTGTATGTTGATGAAAGGATAGGACAGACTTTGGGACTCTTAACCCATTCCTTAAGATCTAACCCCAGGCCAGTTGATGTTTTTATTTACTCAAAATATGCTTTCCTTGTTCTACATGCCCACGGAGCAATTTGGAAAGAAAGGGGATATCTGACAGCAAAAAATTCCCCTATCTAACATGCCTTTCTATGTTTTGGCCTTGCCACAGTCATCTTTGATTCTGTCCAGGAAAATTATCTTTTATGCCAGGGAAATTGTCTTTTCTTTATACTCTTTTTGTGCCTGTTTGGCGTGTGTGTGCCTAACCTCCTTGCCAGGTTTGTCTTTTCCAGGGTGCAAGCCATGTACACTAACCTCCTTCTGAATCCTAGGTCTCCAGTCCACTAGACCTGGCACCACCCAGATTTTGAAGTCTGAACCCTTGGACAGGACCCATCAAGGCAGGGACAGTTCTATGCCCCTTGCCAGAAGGAAGAAGTTTCAGAAACTGAGACCTTTGCCCTTTACCCCAAAAGAATTTGGGTTCAAACTCTTTGAAGAGGGAATGATGGGGTTCAGACTCTGGGAACTTCCTTGAGCTCCCCTGGAATCTCCTCATTTAATCAGACTTTTCATGGTTAAATTGAGCTCTCCTTGTATCTCCTCACAGAATCTGGCTTTTCATACTCAAATCTGTGACCATAGTCTGTTATCTCTTGATTGCCCCACCTGCTTCCCACCCAGGCACCCCCTAGTCTGATATCTCCTGAAAGCCTCCAGCTGTTTCTAGCCTTTAACCCTACTTGGATTCCCTCCTTGGACTTCTCCTCAAGACCCTTCCTAAACTCCACCTCCCACCAATCTGGACTCTCAGAGCCTCCCTCCCCCCAGATGCCTCCTATTCTCTTTTCTTGTTTAAGTTCCATCTTGCCTCCATGCAGGCTCTCAGATTCAATCCAGTTCAGACTATGCCTAGCTGGGATTCTATCTGGCCCGCTTGTGAATACAAGCATTACAAATGTTTGGACTCCTTAAGAAGCAACCCAATTTGGTGAATCTTTAATAAACTTGTTTTCTTTGGCTTTAAAAAAAATATTACAGCACTTCATCAAAATGACTTTTCTTCAGCCATCACTTTTGCATGGATTTTATGCAAGCAAAGTCAATAGTTGAACTGAGGCATGGGAGAAATGTTTACAGGTACAGAAAAGAATAATGGACAAACTCTTGGCTCCACTTTTGTTTCACTCAGTGGAGTTCAATGAAGTCATAATGGTCCAAATGCAGTATTTAATAATAGAGTTTCAGTATCAGGAGAATTAAGAATGGTCATTCATGACTTGAGAATATAGTCTCTCTCCAGGGCAAATCATTCGTCTTAGATCACCCACGCCTCCTCAAGCAGTTGAATTCAGAAAATATAATGAATTCTCTATTGTGTAGAGAAACAGTCCTGATTTCTGAGGGGTATTCAGTTGTCATCATCACAAGATTTCTATGGTGCCCAGAATACAAAATTCAGGAGAGTTAAGAAGTGATGGACATGAGCCTCACAAGGCAGCAGTCTCTGGTAGACAGTGGAAAGGCTTGAGAAATACATTTAGGGAAAGAGAGAAATCATATAGGGTCAACACACTGAGGATGCCAGTAATACAACTAGATTTTCTGGAAATATTTGAAAAGAAATGTCCCTCTGCTACTTTCATGCAATCATCTACTAAAGAAACTGGGCCTCTGTAAAGTGGAAGATTAAAGAATAAATCAATTTCCTTTTTCCAATTAACCACATATTTCAAAGTCATTTTCATAATTCAATGCAATCTAATGAAACATTAGAGAGATTCTTTGCCCTTTCTATAGGAGACTTGAAAAAAAAAGTGAGAATAATGCACAGAACATTCGAAATCAAATGTCTCCTCACTCTGGCAGTTCAGCTTGGATTCTAAGAATAATTAAGGATCATGACTCATTTTAGCACGAATGTCTAAAATTGACTTATCTTTCTTAATAACAAAGTTAATACATTTAGCTTTAGAATCAAAACTTTCCAGAGTTGTTAACGCCTTCAATAATATTGTTGATCCAACCTTAAACAAGAATTTTCTGTTCAATTTTCCTGACAGTTCAGGCTTTATATGAAGTGTTCAAGAGAAGGAGAATCTATGTCTTCCTGAAGTTTGCACTTTCAGACTGCTCTCTGTAAGATATCTCTTCCATGTAACCTATACAAATCTCTACAATAGGGTATCAGCGGGCTACTCAAGTCAAAGAAGTAAGCTGGTCTACTTTGGGGAAAGGTACTTGCCACATATTGCTCTTATTTTCCTACTCCTGCTGCCTTGGAGGTTGTTACCTAACGGAAGAACATTCATAAATACTTCAAATTAACTTGTCTAAGCATTGACTTGCACATGTTATTCTAGTAAAAACACTTTTTCTTCCCAATACTGAATCTCACCTGTGGTCCAGATTAGAACAGCCCTTCCCAAAATGTTGTCTGGGGACTCTTGGGACCCTGAGATAGTTTCAAGAAATCCACAAGGATGAAATATTTTTGTGATTACAATAGGCGTTTGACAATAAAAGAATCAACGGATACAACCCATATCAACGAAAGTTCTTTGGAGTACAAATCATTTTTAAGATTGTAAAGGAGTCCTGAGATCATAAAGTTTGGGAAGCACTGATCTTCAATGTCACTTCTAATACTAACAACCTGCAACTCTGAAGTCTAGAATTGTACCTGTAACAACGCATGCATGTGTGTAATCTATCAAGTGCAATATGAGTATCAGAATCTGATCTGAGAGAAACATGTGGAGTGGATCGAAAAGTGCTGATTGACTTCTGCAAAATGAGATTGTGCCCATAGACACGCTGACAGTTTTGAATGCCTCTAACTGTCTTCTTCCTTTGTAAGCATCCCTGTGACCTCACTGTGACTTCCATCCTGCAAGGGAAAGGGAAAAACTTGTCACCAGGGAGACTCCATTTAAAACTTGCTTCAAGTACTTACCAGGTGTGTGACCCCAGATAAGTCACTTGGTCTCTCTGTGTCTCTTTTTCCTCATTTGGAAAATAGGGATACTAATTGCACCTGTCTCACAGAAATGTTGTGAAGATGAAAGGAGTTAATACATGTTAAGTGCTTTGTCAGAATCAAATTACTAAATATTATTTATTTACTCATTATATTTACTTATCTTTTATAAAAGGAAAAGTGTATAGCAAGAGTATCTATCTATAATCAGGAAAAATCATGGAAAAGATAAGCTGTTCATGAATGCAGCATTACCTTTATTATTATAACTAATGTCAATACCTTCAGAATGATACATATTTATATCATTACATATACTAGATATTATTATTATTGAAACTATAGTTGTTACTTGAGAGGAAATGTAGTGCTAGATCATTTTGTGATTAATCTAAACTCATGCTATTCAATGTAAAAGCACTAGTCATATAATCATGGGCAATTTACTTGGACTCTTAGTCATAGTGTATGCTAATCTTTAAAATGAGGTAATATCATTTGAAAAAAACCTGCAACCTATTTTAAATTGCAACAAGTATGATGAATGTCCCCCTGAAATTATCACCGAAGATTTAATCTCACCACTATGAATATCATACTCATCCATCTCTTTCTCCCTTAGTTTTCTAGTTCACAAGCATCAATTAATTTACTCACCAACTTCCACTGACCTCTCTTTATCTCGCTTTTTATCCTTTTCCCTTTCGCCAAGTAGAACTGCTTTTCTCAATTTTCATCTGGATTGATTCTGCCATTATTGGTTGCTATCTGGCATTTAAAGTTCTGGAATCCTATCCTAATATCTCTTGTGTCATGATAATTTCATGCTTTAAATGAGGATTTTTAATTCATTTATAATTAATTGGTAAATATTTTACGTAAGTTATCTTGGTATAGAACCTTTGGGTTGACAGGACAACTGGAGAAAGAAAGAAAAGGTCTAGGAGGCTGGACAACTGAACATAAAAATGAAATGAATTCTTCTCCTGGATGAGAAGAGCACTGGTCAGAAAGTTAACAAATCAGCAGAGAGTTACATTTATAAAGAATTTCTTTCTCCATGGTCCTGAATGATCAAAGAGGAGACTCATGGTTACTACACCTGGTCACCCAAAACTGTGGAAACAGTACTTCCTTGTTTTCAAAAACTTCCTCCTTTTCTCTTTATTAAAATTTCTGTTTCCACACCTAAATCTACTCAATACCTCACCATTATTTTTACCCTACGAATTCTTCCCTTCATCTATCTCCCCTTCATATGAATATGGGAAGGGAGCAAAGTTGATAGGCACAATGAGAAATCACAAGGGGGCAGCTCCATTCATAAATACAGTTACGGAGATTCAGAAGAAAAAGGTAAATCAACGAATTGTCCTTTTGGAAGCTCCATCTCAAAAAAAAAATTACTTAGTGCCCAGGTGGTATAAGGTGGCGATCACACTGTGAAATTTTGGGCAAATCAGCCCAGGATGGCAGTCGAGCAGAACAGAGCAAGAGAGACCCAAGGAGCTACAGTGGGTCCTACTGAGAATATCAGCCTGCAGATGATTAAATGTCTGTAAGTCATCTACTTGAACTTCCCGAAGCCAAGATGCACTCCCTCTCCCCTTGTTGACCTTGAAAGGGCCATAAAATATTTCCCCAGAAAAGTCCTGGAACAGTAGTATCAGCTGAAGGAGTAAACGGTCTCAGTACGTGAGGCTAAGAAAATCTCTAAGGAGGGTCCTTCTTGTTGTGTCTAAAGGGGACCAGTGCAAGGCCAGAGCTGTCAAAGAGAACCCTATCTCAGCAAACAAGGAGGAGATCTTGAGCCCCAGGGGTTGGAGCCCACAACTGCCAATGCTAGGACCCCACGTGAGCTTTAGCATCCCAGGGTGATCAGAAAGACATTAACACAGATGAAATCATCAAGTGCCGAACTTGTCTATGCTGTAGCTCAGTAAAGGAGACCTGTTGTAGCCAGACCACCCCATTCCCACACTTAACACAGCTAGTTCCAGGAAAACTCTGGGGAAACCCAGAAAGATTTCACCTGGTCTCTGCTTTCTCACATCGTCCAGCTCAGCACCAGGTAAGCTGCCACATTTTAGCTCCTAGATGAAAGAATCACAGGCCAGAACACACAAAGCCTCAAATTCAAGGCACAAAAGCTGTAGGACAGAGTTCCTTGTACCCAAGAGAAGAGATCTACTTTAAAAGTCAGGAAAAGCATGAGTAAGACGCAAAGCAGAAAAGATCATAGAATATTTCTGGGGGGAAAAGGACCACAACAGAAATATCAAAGAGGTCAGCATTGATACTGTACTCCCATGTGAAACTTCAGAAGGGAATATCAACCAGTTGCAAGCAAAAGAGCACTCTTGGAAGAGTTTAAAAAGGATTTTACAATCCAAATTAGAGAAATAGAAGAAAAACTGGCCAATGATTTTAAAAATATGAAAAAAGACCACCAAAGAGAAGAGTTACGTAAAAAGAAAAATTGAACAAATGGAAAAGGAGGCATAAAAACTAACTGGAGGAAGTAACTACTTAAAAGGAACGATTGGACAGATAGAAAAGGATATACAAAAGGTAACTGAAGAAAATAATTTGATAAAAATTAGAACTGGGCAAGTAGAAGCTAATGACTTTATGAGACAACAAGAATCAGCCAAACAGAATGTAATATATGAAAAGATAGAAGAAAATGTAAGATGCCTAATGGGAAAAAGAATTGACTTGGAAAATGGATCCAGGGCAGAAAAATCTAAGAATTATTGGTCTACCAGAAAGTGATGATAAAAAAGGAACCTGAACAAAATCTTCCAAAAAAATCATGAAGGAAAACTGCCCAGAAGGCCTAGATTCAAAGGGCCAAATAGTCATCTAAAGAATCCACCTTTCACCTCCTGAAGGGCATCCCAAACTAAAGACACCAAGTAATGCCATTGCCCAATTCCATAACTATCAAGTGAAGCAGAAAATAATACAGGCAACCACAAAGAAACACAGTATGTAAGGAATTTTTCAGGAAGACTTAGTACTTCATTGCAATGCAAGGAGTTAAAAAATCTCGAATGGATTCGTGAGGCAAAATTGCTTCCACATCCAGAGAAAGAATTATGGAATTTGATTGCAGAATGAAGCAGACTATTTTCTTTTGTATTGTGTTTTGATTTCTTTTGTTTTATTATTTCTCCCATTCATTTTAATTCTTCTATGTAACATCACTAAAATGAAAATATATTTAATGGGAATGTATCTGTAGAGTCTATATAAAATTGTATGACGTCTTAGGGAAGGAGTGAAGAGTGGGGGAAACTAGGTAAAGGAAGGGGGAAAATCTAAGCTATGTGGAAGTGATTGTAGATCGCCAAAAACAAATAAAATAATTTAATTAAAAATAAATAAAAAATAAAAACTTAAAAAAAAGAAGTTCCATTTCATACAGCATTCTGGGGAGGAACATCATCTGATAGAGTTCTCTAGTCTATGCTCATTCAAGTCATCTTTAACACAACATCTCAGCATCATCTTCCCTTTATCTTCTTATAAAAATCCAGGTGCCAAAAAAAAATTTTTAAAATCCAGGTGTCTACTGACCTAGAAAACTGACCGTACAATAGTTTTACATTACCATTCCTAAACTTTATACTCTTGTCACTCTTAGAAAACCAAAATTGGAACTTTGGCCAGTTCTCATGTTTAAGGGACTCACCTTAGAACCCAGTTTTTACAGTTTGCATTAATTTGCTATTCACTTCTCCCATTAGGTGGATGAGATTTCAGTAAAGAATTAATAACAGGCTCCAGTAGATATATTAATACAATAAATAATCATTTTTAACACAGTACATATAAAACAATTCCACCTTCTAGTCATGTGATGTTTCTATTAAAGTATTTACAATATAGACCACAAACCACTCTCCTTTCAACATTTTCTAGCTGACATAAAAATAATAATAACTATGTATGCTAACCTCACAGTTCTTCAATCTAACTATTCCTATGCTATTATTAAGAATGCAAGGGGGGGTGGAGCCAAGATGGAGGAGTAGAAAGACTCACGTATGCTAGCTCCGAACCTACAGCCCATATATTTCCTGCAAGAAGAACTCCCCACAAATTCTGGATCACTGCAAGGTGCTCAGAAACACAGTGGAAAAGATTTCTGTTCCAGAGAGCCCTGGAGAGCGATTCCCAGGGGTCCTTCATGCCCCGGAACGCAGAGCCCACCCCTGAGCTGCCCTGGCCGGGCAGCCCCAGAGGAGCAGATCCAAGTAAGCTTCAGGGACAGAACCTCCGGTGTCCGGGAAGGTCCCTCCACCCACAGATGCTACAGGTCAGTGAGAGAGACATCTGGAATGGCCGAGAGGGGAGCGGGGTGTCTCTGTGACTCGGGCCACCTCGGGAGGCAGCGGCAGAGGGAGCGGCAGAGGCAGTCACAGAGGCAGAGGCAGCGGCAGAGGAATTGGCAGAGGCAGTGGAAGCGGACCCCAGGACTCCTGGACCAGCAGGCAGAAGTTTAGGGCCATTACCAAAGGCCTCTGCATAAAGCCCCTGAGGGAACTGAGCCTGGGAGGCGGCCCTGCCCCCTCCTGAGAACCAGAACTTAAGCTCTCATTGAATAGCAGCCATGCCTGCTGAGGAAAGCCCATTTGAATCTCAGACCCCAAGCACTAGCTGGGCTAATTTAGGCGGGGGTGGAGAGGAATCTCAGAACTCAAGTAACTGGCTGAGAAAATGCCCAGAAAAGGGAAGAAAAATAAGACTATAGAGAGCTACTTTGAGGGGGTACAGATGTTCCCGCCTTTCAATTCTGATGACGAGGAAATATTCTTACAATCAGGGAAAGACGTGAAGGGCGGGGCCTCAGTACCCCAAAAATCCCAGGTGGATGTCCGGTGGGCTCAGGAAATGGAAGAGCTCAAAAAGGATTTTGAAAAGCAAGTTAGGTGGAGGAAAAACAGGGAGGAAAAACAGAAGTGAGAGAGATGCAAGAAAAGCATGAAAAACGGATCAATACCTTGATAAAGGAGACCCCAAAAAAAATGCTGAATAAAATAACACCTTGAAAAATAGGCTCACTCAATTGGTGAAAGAGGTTCAAAAAGTCAATGAGGAGAAGAATACTTTCAAAAGCAGAATTAGCCAAATGGAAAAAGAGGTTCAAAAGCTCACTGAACAGAATAGTTCTCTCCAAATTCGAATGGAACAGATCAAGTCTAATGACTTTCTGAGAAACCAAGAAATCACCAAACAAAACCAAAAGAATGAAAAAGTGGAAGAGAATGTGCAATATCTCATGGGGAAAACAACTGACTTGGAAAATAGATCCAGAAGAGACAGTCTAAAAGTTATGGGACTACCTGAAAGCGATGATCAAAAAAAAGAGCCTAGACATCATCTTCAGCTGAAAGAAGGCTTGGGTTGAATTCATTTGAGCAAGATCCAGTATATCAACATTCTGGTGTCCCAAGAACTTCCATACCTCTGAAATTCCATACCATTACAATTAAGTTTAAATTTCAGTCTTATGCTATGGAGCAATGATTCAACATCACATCTATACTTTGGTTTCCTTTCCATCATCTAATCATTCCCATAACACTTAGAAAGATTGTTCTATATCTGAGATTAATATTCTTTCCAAGAATTCCCATTTTCTCAATAGGTATTCTACAAAACAGAAACTCTTACACAGAATTCATAACCCATTCTTTATTTTCCTTTTTAGCAATGCAGCTCCTACTATAACATTTAGATAAATTACTTTTTCAACAGCATTTCTCATTACTTATTTAAAACTTAAAGCATTATTCATTTAAGTGAATGAATTTCCACATCACCTTGCACAAAAATTCATGTCCTTACTACCAGGAGGACAGATTCGTGATAATCATTTAATATAACTCTTTGATTATATAAATTTGCATAAAAGAAAAAGAGGAACAATGTCATATATCTTAACAAAATGAAAGACTTCCTTATTTCTGCTTGATTTCAGGAATGAGTTAGTATCTGACAGTCAGTCATGTGGTCATCAGGTAATGAAAGCTGGGCTTAAGAGCAATCAGGTGGAGGAATTTTCATTTTTCACAAAGAATATATTGAAAGTTACTGGAAAATTGATTTAGGAAAATCCTTCTTCTAGGCCTTCAAAACTCTCCTCAAGTATCAGCCAATTGGCTATATATAAGTCAATACAGACAACTTGTTCGTGTAGACAGAGCTTAAAATAATGGGTAATTTCTGGTCTCATAAAGTCTTAAATAGCAAATAAATATTGGTTTGATATATATCCTTTCAGATAGAGTAATCTCAAATTTGATTGAGCTATTAACTATTAAATCAAAGTAACCATAACACAAGATAGCTCATAAGTTATTACTTTTTACTAACAATTGTCTGTACTGGAATCCTATTCCAGCATAAACAAAGCAAATAGCTTAATGGCTAACCTTACATGCTGAAAGATTTATATTCTTGTCACACAAGCAAAGATAGGTTTCAAATCATCAAATTTCTATCACATCCTTTTAAAACCACAAATCCAAATTTAAAAATTAGGACAACATTAGATTAATGTTGGATCTGTATATCCATTTTTATGTCAAATACTTTAGAATCATAAATGCCAAATAGCAATATCTTTTTCTGCTGGTTCCTGATAAGAAGAGCATTGCCCAGTGCTTTCTCTTCCTTCCTTCAGTACAGATTTTTACTTGAATCATGTCAAATCTGGACATATAATCACTAATGATAAACATTTTAGCCCTATTCTTCCTTAAGTCAAATATTCTTGCTTCTTAAAAGAAAACTTTATTCACAATTTCCCATTATCCTCTTTTACTGTACTTCCTTAAAGAAGTGAAACTGAGGGGCGGAGCCAAGATGGCAGAGTAGAAGGATGCACGTTTATGAGCTCCAACCCACAGCCCATAGAATTAATGTAAAAAGAGATCCGCATAAATTCTGGATCACTGAAAGGTGTGCAGAAACAGAGTGGGAGAGATTTCCGTTCCAGAGAGCCCTGGAGAGCCGTCCCCAGGGTCCGTTGTATCCCGGATAGCGGACCCCACCCCAGCGCTGCCCTGGCCATGGCCCCAGAGAACCTGATCCGAGCAGGCTTCAGGGACAGAAGCTCCGGCAGTCGGGAAAGTCCCTCCACCCACAGAAGCTACAGGTCAGTGAGAGAGACGGTTGGCTGGCTGAGGGGAGCAGGGTATCTCCGTGACTCGAGCCCCCTCAGGAGGAAGCAGTGGCGGCAGAGGCAGGGGCGGCGGCAGAGGCGGGGCTGGGGACAGAGGCAGGGGCGGCTGCAGAGGCAGTAGCGGAGCGGCCCTGGCGGCCCGGGACTCCCCCAGCAGCAGGCAGGATCTTCATTACTGAAAGTCTCTGCATAAACAACCTGGGGGAGTTGAGCGTGGGAGGCGACCCTGTCCCCACCCCAGCACCAGAACTAAAGCTCACATTGATTAGCAGCTGGGCGGTGTGGAAAGCACATTTGAATCTCACCCCAAGCACTAGCTGGGCAGATCTAGGCAGGGGTGGACAGGAATCTCAGAGGTCAAGTAACTAGCTGGGAAAATGCCTAGAAAAGGGAAGAAAAATAAGATTATAGAGAGTTTTTTCCAACAAATGCAAATGATCCCGACTTTCGGATATGATGATGACGACGAAGAAATATTCTTACCATCAGGGAAAGATGTGGAGGGCAGGGCCTCAGTACCCCAGACATCCCAGGGGGATGTCGGGTGGGCTCAGGCCTTGGAAGAGCTCAAAAAGGATTTTGAAAAGCAAGTTAGACAGGTGGAGGAAAAACTGGGAAGGGAAATGAGAGAGATGAAAGAAAAGCATGAAAAACGGGTCAATACCTTGGTTGAGACCCAAAAAAATGCTGAAGAAAATAACACCTTGAAGAATAGGCTCACTCAATTGGCAAAAGAGGTTCAAAAAGCCAATGAGGAGAAGAATGCTTTCAAAAGCAGAATAAGCCAAATGGAAAAAGAGGTTCAAATGCTCACTGAATTTAATAGCTCCCTCAAAATTAGAATGGAACAGATGGAGTCTAATGACTTTACGACAAACCAAGAAATCACCAAACAAAACCAAAAGAATGAAAAAATGGAAGAGAATGTGAAATATCTCATGGGCAAAACAACTGACCTGGAAAATAGATCCAGGAGAGACAATTTAAAAATTATGAGACTACCTGAAAGTCATGATCAAAAAAAGAGCCTAGACATCATCTTCCATGAAATTATCAAGGAAAACTGCCCTCATATCCTACAACCAGAGGGCAAAATAAGTATTGAAAGAATCCATCGATCACCACCTGAAAGAGATCCAAAAAGAGAAATTCCTAGGAACATTGTGGCCAAATTTCAGAACTCCCAGCTCAAGGACAAAATCTTGCAAGCAGCTAGAAAGAAACAATTCCAGTACTGTGGAAATACAATAGTATAACTCAAGATCTAGCAGCTTCTACATTAAGGGATTGAAGGCATGGAATAGGATATTCCAGAAGTCAAAGGAACTAGGACTCAAACCAAGAATCACCTACCCAGCTAAACTGAGTATAATACTTCAAGGGAAAATATGGTCTTTCAATGAAACAGAGGACTTTCAATCATTCTTGATGAAAAGACCAGAGATGAAAAGAAACTTTGACTTCCAAACACAAGAATGAGAAGAAGCATGAAAAAGGAAACAGCAAAGAGAAGTCTTAAGGGACTTACCAGAAGTGAACTGTTTACATTCCTACATGGAAAGACAATATTTGTAACTCTTAAAACTTTTCAGTATCTGGGTAGTTGGTGGGACCACACACACATGTACATGCATGCATGCACACACACACACATGTACACACACACACAGAGACAGAGAGCACAGAGTGAATTGAATAAGATGGGACCATAGCTTAAAAGAAATCAAGGTAAATGGTGAGAGAGAAATGTAGTGGGAGGAAAGAGGGTGAAATGGAATGGGGTAATTATATGTCATTTAAGAGGCAAGTAGGAGACTTTTTAGTGGAGGGAAAAAGAGGAGAGCTGAGGGGAAAAAAACCAATTAGTTTACCCTCATCATATTTGACTAAAGGAAGGAATAAAATGCACACTCATTTTGGTATGAAAACCTATCTTACAGTATAGGAAAATGGGGGAGAAAGAGATAAGCAACGGGGGGGGATGATGGAAGGGAGGGCAAAGGGAGGAGGGAGCAATTTGAAGTCAACACTTGGGGAGGGACAGGATCAAAACACGGAAGAGAAACAATGAGGGACAGGGTAGGATGGAGGGTAATTCAGTTAGTCTTACACAACACGACTCTCAGGGAAGTCATTTGCAAAATGACACAGATATGGCCTATATTGAATTGCCTGCCTTCCCAAGGGGAATGGGTGGGGAGGGAGGGATGGGGAGAATTTGGAACTCAAAGTTTTAGGAACAACTGTTTAGTATTGCTGTTGCTACTGGGAAAGAAGACATACAGTTAATGAGGAATGGAAGTTCGTCTAGCCCTACAGGAGAGAGAAGATGGAGACAAGAGAGGGGAGGGATGACAGAAGAGAGGGCAGATTGGAGATAGGCAAAATTAGAGTGCTCGGTGTATTGGAGTGGGGGGAGGGGATAAAGGGGAGAAAATTTGGAACCCAAAATTTTGTGAAAATGAATGTAAAGAGTTAAACAAACAAACAAACAAATAAATAAATAAATGAGTAAATAAATAAATAGATGGGTGAATGAATAAATAAATAAATAAAAAGAAATGAAACTGAGTCTTCCCTCTCCCCTACCCCCTCCAAGACTCACCAGACAAGCATTCCAAATCCCACTCCAGCTTTTGAATCAGATTAGGATGGGGAGGAGTAACTTCGCCTGGTCACATATGGATACTCTGTTGTTCCATTCATATCCTTCTCCTTTGGGAATTACAGGCTATTTACTAGGAAAAGCATATGAAATTCTACAAAGAGTTCAAAATTACACTTGTTTTCCTCAAGTTAACTTAAAATATGCCAGTCTCCCCAGGTAGAAGCTTTCATAATTTCAAAATATTAAATAATTGACTGCCTTAGTACTCATCCTCCTCATCTTCATCTTTCAGAATCTGTACAGAGTTAATGCTTCTAAAAGAAATCACTGAAATTCTGAAGTGATTTTTCAATTTTAAGTACAGTGTCTGGTATTCAATATATTGACATAATTTAAACATAAAGTACAGATGTTAGCTTTCAGATGTCATTTAATCAAAACTCAACTTACAGGAGCACTCTCCCTGTGTTTTCTCACTCCCTCAAGTCAGCGAGTTGTGCCCCACATTGAGTGCCAAGCTATTAGAAATGAACTTGACACAAAAAGATATCAAGGAAAATTTCATAAAATAGAGTTTAAAGGAGGGAAGACCTTTTCCCTTCATTCCTTTGAATGAATGGGTAGCTTCAAGTAAGGCTACAGGAAGACTAAAACATGTTCAATATAATGGAAGCTTCCAAAACTGCTCCAGATTTTAGATTTAGCTCCGCACCATCCCCTGGCAGCGTGACTTCATATTCTCTTCCCTTATAGGATTCCCTCAAACAATTCATCAAGCCTGTGCACAAGTTTCCGACCTCTAGCTGACGATTCTAGGTCACAACCCTGGTCACCCAAAACTTTGAAAACAGAGCTTCCTTGTTTTCCATAGGGGTATGGAGTTGGGGAGTCTAGTAAATCAATGCTATCATCCCCAGGTTTCCCATAAGGGCTACCAAACAGATGAATATGCATGTAATGAAGAGAGGCACTTCAAGCACTGGGTCATCTGTCAATCTCAAAAGGAGGAATTCATTTTCCTCTTTGCTGTACTCCAAAGAGAATTAGGAAGTTGGTTCACACTTCAGTCACAATAAGAGATAAAAAGAAAAATTATCCTCTGCAAGACACAATATATTAACAAAAAAATCATGGAGGCACCAGAAGACATCTGATAAAAGTATCCTTTTTATCTTCATCTATATTTTTCGTGTGCCTTCTGACATATCTTTTAACTTTGCTAATGAACCTCTGCTGCTAGACAATAACAAAATAGGAGCATTCAATTATAGCACTGTGGAATGCATGCAAGGCAGAATTTAAAAAAGACTGTGTGTTTGTGTAAGGAAAGAGGTTCAAAGCTCTGTCTCCCTAGAAAGGGGAGTCATGAGTGACGAGAAGACCTCTGATGACAAAATTTACTAATGTAGAATTAATGCATCTGTTGATGTATGCATATGAATATGTTTTCGTAAATATGCATGTGTCTGTATACATATATATGAACTTATGCATATATGTATGTATATGGATATGTATGTATATACACACATATACAGGTGTATATGCATATAAATACATGCACACACATATGTGTATATGTGTGTACATGTATACTTGGATATAATTAATACCTTAACCTTGTACAAACCAAAGGCTGGTCCTACTACTCTACTGAATAACTCTATACATTCTAAACAGTGATAACCTGCCTGTCAATGAAACCAATCATTTCTTTATTCCCAATTAGCTCCAATTATTCTTTCTTGGTCTACTTTTCTAAGTTCTCCTTCTTCTAGTGAAAAGCATTCCTTGTGGCTCAGTTCTACATCTTCTAACATTATCTCTCTACATTCTCTCAGAGAGTTCGACTGCTTCCATGAAGACAAACACTATCACTATCGGAAAAACTCCAAATGATTTCTTTCATCCTGACTGATCATTGTTACTCTGTGATGTCCCCATTGTCTAACTTAATTAAGTGAGGAGCATGTAGAGCCTCGAGTGGACATGTGGCCCCTTACATCCTTAAGTCAAGTCTTTTGACTATCCAAATTTTGCACTTAAACATTTAGAAGACCATATGTAGCCTTAAGTTGTCAGGTTCCTCACCCCTGGGACTCCACTCCAATAAGTTTATAGTGCTATATCTTACTCTCAAGGAGTTGCTTCTCACAACACCTCAAGCCATTTTAAGGATAAGAAATGCAGTCATACAAGACGTCTTAATATTCCTATTGATTTACTAAGACAAATATGTGGCAAACTAGAAAGAACACTGGATTTAGAATCATAGGAGAACTATTTGAATCTTTATCTGTCTCTTATTACTGGAGTGACTTAGCATAAGTCCCATGACCTCTCTCAGTTTCCTCATCTGTCTGTGAAGAGACTGAACTAGACCACACGAAAGTTCCCATCTGACTCCAAATAAATGGCAGAACAATCTAATTTTAAAAATACAAGTAGATACTATAACCAGCTATGGCAAGCCGTTTATAGAAATATTTTTATTTGAACACCCAAAACTTATTACAGCCCCTTTCTTTTAGTAAATATTTAATAAATCATAATCTTTGATTTTTTTCATTCACCCTGAAACCCTATAGTTTCTCTAGTTCCTTCCTTCCTCATCACTCAGTTACCTTTCTAATTCAACAACCCATAACCTCTTGTCTGGATTATCACACTTGCTTACTTATTTGCCCTCTATTGTCAGTCTCTCCCCTTTCTGATATACTACTACAAATCTGCTAAATTTGTATTTCTAAAGCATATGGTACCACACAGTTAAAAGGCCTTCTGCTACTTCCTGTAACAAAATGCTAATTCCTCTTTTAGGAATGTCAAGTACTTCACAAACTCATTCCAATCCATATTTCTGGACTGATTTCATTTGATTTCCCATCTCATAATCTATATTACAAACGCAATGGTCTATTTTCAATTCCTTCTTCACAAACTAATATCTTTCACATCAGTATCATCAGCCAAGGTAACTCACAACTTTCAGTGCCCTACATCATTTCTTCCTCTTAACACTTCTACCTGCCTTCATGGGTGTACTCAAATACCATCTTTTACTCACAATCAACAAAAAAATCTTTTATTCTATCTCTAGTGGTTAGAGCATTCTCTCCTACAGAAATTACTTAGTTTCTGCTTTTGTATGTTTTCTCTTAAATTCTCTACATTTGTTTCTAGATTTCAGGAAGAGATACTATATATAAAAAGCCTCACCACTAATGTCCAATATTTTGGTCCAATCGCCATAATGTCCAAACCATATGAGGTCTGTTTTCTTTTTGTATCCTTGTGCCTATTAAATTGCCTCGAATAGTATAGATATTTTGTAAATGTTTACCAAATTCATTTGAATTAATTACTTTTAACTGAAAGTGTAAATGATATTGAAAGAAATACTTTGTAAACAGCATGTAAGAAAAAATACATCTAAAGAAAAGTTCATAACTTGGTAGATTCTGAGCTGAAAAGGACCTTGGAGAAATATCTTCTATCCCCCTCCTTGACAGATGAATGGATTGAGTCCCACAGAGATGAAGTAACTTCCCCAAATCATATATGCATCAAGTAGTCTATGTAATATTTGAATTAAACTATGCTGATTTCAGATCCTATACTCTTTTTAAAAATTAATTTATTTCTTTTAATTTTTCTTTTTTTTAATTATTATTATCATTGGTAATGGAGCCAAGATGACAGAATGAGAGCATGGACTTACCTTAACTCTACCACAAATTCCTTCAGATACTTCTCAAAAGAGAATCTGAACAAACTGTAGAGTGGCAGAATCTACTAGGAGACAGATTGTTGCAGATTTCCAGCCCAGGACAACCTGAAGGTCAGTGGGAAGGATCTGTTACACAGGGCTGTTACAGAACACTTTATAGCTAAGCTGAACAGGAACTTCTGGGCAGAATGAAGCAGAAGCAGCAGTGCAGATTCTCAAACAAACACATCAATCCAGGATAGGAATCCAGCAGAAGAGAGAGAGAGAGAGACAGACAGACAGACAGACAGACAGATAGAGACAGACAGAGACATACAGAGACAGAGACAGAGAGAGACAGGAAAGCTCAGAACCCCAGGTAATAGCAGCAGCTGCTCCTGAGACTATCAACCAGAAGATTAAATGTCTGTAAGTTACCTACTTGAATTTCTGGGAGGCAAGATGGTGAAATCATCTAGAAGTGCTTGTACACTCCTGTTGCTGACCTTGAAAAATCCAGGGACTATTTCCCTAGAAAAAATCCTAGAATGGTGGGATTTACCCAAAGGGGTAAACAGTTTCTCAGCTCTACAGCCTAAGAAAATTGTCAAGGAGAAACCCTCTTGCTGTGTCTGAAGAGGAGCAGTGCAGGACTGGAGCTGTCCCAAACAGCCCCACCTCAGTGAACCAGGAGATCCTGACCCCAGGAGAAGTGAAACCCACAAGCACCGACATGAGGACCCTTGACCTCCCTTAGCACAGGTAGGGGAATTGGGAAGACACTAGTGCATATGGGAGTTCACCAACTGCTGAACCTACCCTAGGTCACGAGAGGAGATCTCCTGCGTCCAGACAACCCCTCCTCCACATCTCACACAGCGAGCTCCAGGGTACCTTTGAGGAAATGCGTCTAGCTTGTCCCCATTATATATAGTACTTCCTGATGACTTTAGGTAGACTTATTACTTTAAGGAAGTCTCCATTTATTCCTTTGCTCTCCAATGTTTTCAACAGGAAAGGGTATGACATTTGTCAAAAGATTTTTCTGCGTCCTTTGAGATAATCATATGGCTTCTGTTATTTTGGCTGTTGGTATGATCAGTAGTGCTTACAGCTTTCTTAATATTGAACCAGCCCTACATGATCCTACATGATCATAATATATTATTCTAATGATAACATACTGTAATCATTTTGTTAATATCTTCATTAAAATTTTTACATCTATATTAATTAGGGAAGTTGGTCTATAAATGTTTCTCTGTTTTGGCTCTTCCCAGTTTAGGTATCAGATTCATATTTATATCATAAAACCAATTTGAAACTCCTTTACCAATTTTCCCACATAGACTATAGAGTATGAAAATTAACATTTCTTTAGATGTTTGATAGAATTCACTTGCAAATTCATGTGGCTCTGGGGACTTTTTCCTAGAGTGTTCATTGATGACTTATAAAATTTCTTTTTCTGAAATAGGGTTATTTAAGTGTTTTGCTTTCCCTTCTGTTGATCTGGGCAATTTATATCTTTAAATAGTGATAAATTTCACTTAGATAGTAAAATTTATGGGCATAGGGTTGGATAAAGTAATTCATAATTATTGTTTTAATTTCTTCCTCATTGTAAGTGAGCTCCCTTTTTTCATTTTTCATATTGGTAATTTGGTTTTCTTCATTCTTTTTTTAAACGAAATTAACCAAAGTTTATCCGTTTTACTTTTTTTCATAAAATCAAAGCTTAGTTTTGTTTATCAGTTCAATAGTTTTCTTAATTTCAATTCATTAATCTCTCCTTTGGTCTTAAGTATTTATAATTTTGTATTTACTTGGGAATTTTCAATTTGTTCTTTTTTTAGGCTTTTTAAGTTTCATGCCCAATTCATTAACCTCCTCTTTCTCAATTTTATTCATGTAAGCATTCAGAGATATAAGACTTCCCCTAAGGACGGCTTTCGCAGCATCCCATAAGTTTTGGTAGGTTGTATCATTATTCTCACTCTCTTGAATGAAGTAAATCATTATTTCTATGATTTGTTGTATAACCCACTCATTCTTTAGGATTAGATAGTTTAGCTTCCCATTGATATTTGATCTATTTTTCCTTGAGCCTTTATTACATATAATTGTTACTGCATCATGATCTGAAAAGGATTCAGTGATTATCTCTTCCTTTCTACACTGGATTGTGAGGGTTTATGACCTAGTACACGGTCAAGTTTTGTGTATGCCCCATGTAATGTCCAGAGAAAAGATATATTCCTTTCTATCCTCATTCAATTTTCTCCACAGGTTTAACATATCTGCCTTATCAAGAATTCCACTTACCTTCTTAACTTCTTCTGTGTTTATTTTTAGGTTAATTTTATCAAGTTCACAGGGTGGGAAGTCCCACTAGTACAGTTTTTCTGTCTATTTCTTGCTCTAACTCCCTTAACTTCTAATCTAAGAATTTGAATGCCTTATCACTTGGTGAATATATTTTTAGTAATCACTTTATTAATTACTTTAAAATAATTACTCTAGAAATTACTTCATTGTCTGTCGTAATTTTTGGCAGGATATAATTTCCTTTCTTATCTCTCTTGATTAGATCTATTTCTGCTTTTGCTTTGTCTGATATTAGGATTGCTCTCCCTGCTTTTTACATCAGGTAAAGCAGATTATATTCTGCTACAACCTTTCACCTTTGCCCTGTGTGTATCTCCCTGTCTCAAATGTGTTTCTTGGGAACAACTTATTGTAAGATTATGATTTTTAAATCCATTTTGCTGTCCACATCCATTATATGGGAGAGTTCACTCCATTCAAATTCACAATTATGATTACTCTCTGTGTCTCTCTCTCCACCATATCTCCCCATCCCATTTATGCTTTTATTTCTTCCTTCTCCCTTCCCCTTCCCCTCGACAATAGAATTTTCTTTTTGCATACCACCTCCCTCTATCTCACGTCTTTTATCAGTCCCCTCCTTTCTCTCCTCCTTTTAACCCCCCTCCTTTTTCTTTGTCTTTTTCCTTCGTACCACTTGTATGGCAAGTTAGACTGCTATATTAACTGACTATGTTGTTCCCTCCTTGAATCATATCAGATGGGAGTAAAGCTGAAACAATGCTCTTCTCCCTCGCCCCTTTTCCTCCACTATTATACGTTTTTGTGCTTCTTTTTGTGCTGTAATTTACCTTTGTCAACTTCGTTCTTTTCTCTTCTCACATTACAATGCACTTGCACACTTTAATTATATTTTTATCATCATGTTAGTTAATTTATACTTATTCCCAGGGGTGGAGCCAAGATGGTGGAGCAGAAAGATGCATATACACTAGCACTTCCCCCATAGCTCACAAAATACCTGTAAAAAATAACTCTCAACAAATAATAGAGCAGCTGAAGCCACAGGACAAGAAAGCAAAAGAGGTTTCCAGCCAAAGGTAACCTAGAAGGTCAACAAGAAAGGTCTATTTCAAAGGACATTGAGCAGAGGAGAGCCCAGCCCTGGTCACATGGCATGGGGAGGAACAGGACCTGAACACAACAAAAGGGGAGAGTTCCCAGCAGGGAGGCTGCCAGATCCCTCCACAAGTGACAAAGAAAGCTCCAAAGTTCCGTGTGGGAGGACTTTCCCAGTTGGGCTAGAGAGGAACGGGATTCATTCAGCAATAGCCCCAGGCAACGGCAGCAACAGCAGCACAGAATGAAGGCGGCTACAGTGGCCGAGAAGCAACCTAGATCCTTTGACCAGGCAGCTCAGCTTAAACCCTCTTGCAGTAGGGAGCAATTGATCTAAACCTCAGCCCTGAATGATGGTCCCAACCCGACTCAAATCCCCAGGGAAATCAAGGAACTGAGTAGAATCTTAGCCTTGAATATGGTACCAGGAGAGGAGGGGCAATAAGATCATTCTTTTGACAAAGGAGTCAGAAGTAAAGTAACTGGCTGGGAAAATGCCCAAAAAAGAGAAAAAAGGAAGACCATATAAGGTTACTTTCTTGGTGAACAGACATCTCCTCCCATCCTTTCAGATGAGGAATAACAAGGCATACTGTCAAAGGAAGTCAAGGCCCCAGCTTCCAGGGCCTCCAAAGTGAACTTAAATTGGATTCAGGAAATAGAAGAGCTTGAAAAGTGAGTTAGCAGCTTGCTAAAGGGGAACCAAAAAATGCTGAGGAAAATAGCACCTTTAAACAGAGGCTAACTCACTTGGAAAAAGAGGGCGAAAAAGTCAATTAGGAGAAGAGTTAGCTAAATGGAGGCTAATGTTCAAAACCTCACTGAACAAAATAGCTCTTTAAAAGAGAGAATTAAGTTCAGGGAAACTCATGCCTATGACATAAACCAAGCAGTTAAAAAACAAAATCAGAAGTTTTAAAAAATAGAAGATAATGTGAAACATCTCATTGGAAAAACAACTGACATGGAAAATAGATCCAGGAGAGACAGCTTAAAAATCATGGGACTACGTGAAAACCATGATCAAAAGCAAAAGCCTAGACATTATCTTGTATGAATTTATCAAGGGAAACTTCCCTGGTATTCTAGAACCAGAGGGCAAAATAAGTATTGAAAGAATCCACTGATCAACTCGGGAAAGAGATCTGAAAAAAAGAGTTTCTCTTTAGAATCTCCTAGGAATATTGTGGTCAAATTCCAAGGTTCCCAGGTCAAGGAGAAAATACTGCAAGCAGCTTGAAAGAAACAATTTGAGTGTTGTGGAAATACAATCAAGATAACACAGAATCTGGCAGCTTCAACATTAAGAGATCAAAGTGCTCGGAATAGGATATTCCAAAAGTCAAAGGAACTGGGATTAAAATCAAGAAACACCTGCTCAGCAAAACTGAATATTACACTTCAAGGGAATACATGGAAATTCAATGGTATAGAGGACTTTCAAGCATTCACGGTGAAAAGACCAGAACTGAAAAGAAAATTTAACTTTCAAACACAAGAATCAAGAGAAGCATGAAAAGGTAAACAGGAAAGAGAAATCATAAAAGACTTTCTAAAGCTGAACTGTTTACATTCATATATGGAAAGAAAATAGTAGTAACTTTTGAGACTTTTCTCTGTATTTGGGTAGGTGGAGGGATTGTATACACACACACACACAAAGTACAGGTTGTGTTGAATCAGAAGAGATGATATCCACAAATATATATATACCTATTCCCTCTACGTATGTATATGCCCTTTAAATGTCATAATAAGTATACAATTTTCAAAATTAACAAGTATCATCTTCCCACGGAGGAGTGTAAATAGTTTGCTTATATTGAATTATAGAGGGGTTTTTTTCTGCCTCTTTACATTTTGTGCCTTTATGAAGTTCAAATTTTCTGTTGTGTGCCTTTTCATCAGGAAGGTCTGGAAATCCCTTATTTCATTGAATGTCCATCACCTTGCCTGAAATATTATGCTCAGTTTTGCTGGGTAATTGATCCTTGGTTGTAGTCCTAGTTCATTTACCTTATAGAATATCATATTCCAATCCTTCAGGTCTTTTAATGTAGAAGCTGCAAGGTCCTGTGTGATTCTGACCATAGTTCCTCCATGTCTGAACTGTTTCTTTCAGGATGCTTGTAGTATTTTCTCCTTAACTTGATAATTCTGAAATTTGGCAACAGTATCACTTGGCAGTTTCAATTTACGATCTCTTTGAGGAGGTGATCAGTGGATTCTTTTGATGACTACTTTGTTCTTTTCATCTAGGTCCTCAGGGCAGTTTTTCTTGATGATTTCTCAGAAGATGTTATTCCAGGTTTGTTTTTTCATCACGGCTGTCTGATAGACCAATGATTCTTAGATTTTCTCTTCCCAATCTATTTTCCAGGCCAGTTTTTTTTTCCCAACCTATTATTTATTTATTTATTTTTAGCAATGAGATATTTTACATTTTATTCTTTTTTTTTTGATTCTTTGATTTTGTTTGACCAACTCTTGATGTCTAGAGTCATTAGCTTCTATTTGTTCAATTCCAATTTTTAAAAAAATTGCTTTCTTTAGTTAACTTTTGCACTTCCTTTTCCATTTGTCAATTTGTTACTTTTAAGGAGTTATTTTCTCCCCTTATGTTTTGTACCTCCTTATCCTTTTGCTCAATTTTTCTTTTTATGGAATTGATCTCTTCAGCGATTTTTATTTTCATTTTGTCAATTGTATTTTTAAAAATATTAGTCAATTTTTCTTCTATCCCTTTAATTTGGTTTTCAAAATCCTTCTTGAGCTCTTCCAGGAATGTTTTTGAGCTTCAGACAAATTTATATTCCCTTTGGAAGTTTCAAATGTGGACATATTGTCAATACTATCCTCTTCTGAATTTGTATTTTGCCCATTTCCCCATAATAAAATTTTATGGTCTTTGTTTTTTTGATTTACTTCTTGCTCATGGTGATTGCCTTTTTCCTGGCTTTTAGATTTCCCACATTTCTTGTGCAGATAAGTTAAGGTCTTGTGTGCTGTGGCTTCTAGTTCTTTCGGTTACAGTGCTACAGCTTACCTAGTGCTCTGCTGGCTAATGTGTGCCAAGGCAGAGATCAGGTGAAGTCTCTCTGAATTTCCCTGGGAATACACTGAAGTTCCTGACCTAAGGTGTTGGGGAGGGGTCGTCTGGTCAGAAGACATCTCCTCCTCCCCAGTGCTGATCTAGAGAAAAAGGCAGCTCAGGGGATGGTGAACCCCGATCTGAACTGTTGTTTACTCAGTTCCCCTGGCTGCACTAAAGTATAGCTGAGTTCCTGACATTTCCTGTCTCATGCTTCACACCGCTGGGACTCAGGATCTCCTCTTGGCCCAATGACTTGAGACTTCAAGAGACACCTCTGGTCTTTCATTGGTTCCCTTCATTCTCAGCAAGAGCTACTCTTTTTGTCAATCTCCCTAACTATGCAATCTGAGAGAATGTTTATCCCTTCAGCTGATTCCACTATCCCAGGATTTTTCCTGGGGCAGTATTCTCTGTGTTTTTCAAGGTCAACAAGGGATGGTAATCGCAGTTACAGATCACTCTGCCGTAATAAATCACAGAAATTCAAGTAGATGAATTTAAACATTTAATCTTTTGATTGATAGTCTCAGGAGTGGCTGCTGCTGTTCCTGGGAGCTCTGCATTGCTCTCACTCAGTTCTACTGGACTGTGCTGTGGTGGGATGTTTGAGATTCTGAATTACTGCTTCTTCTTCAGTCCATTCTTGTGCTTATTGCTCAGCTAATACTATGGTGGAGTCTATGCTGGTGCAAACTGATGTCTCCCTACTCCACTTGCCCCATGGAACAGATCCTTCCCATAGACCTTCTGGGATGTCCTGGGTTGTAAATCTGCCACACTCTGTTCCCTAGTGGATTCTTCCACTTTAAATTTTGTTCAGATTCTCTTCTTAAATGTATCTGAAGGAATATGTAATAGGGCCCAGTGGAGTATGTTCTCTCACACCCCCATCTTGTCTCCCCATTCGCCCTTGCACACTATACTCTTTTTTTTTTTTTTTTTGGTATTTATTTACTTTTAGATTTCGGTATTCATTTTCACAAAATTTTGCGTTCCAATTTTTCTCCCCATCTCTCTCTCCACCCCACAATACCTTGCATTCTGATTACCCCATTCCTCAATGTACCCTCCCTTCTATCACACCCCACACTTTCCTTATCCCCATCTTCTCCCTTTTCGTATAGGGCAAGATAAATTTCTATACCCCATTACCAGTGTTTCTTATTTCTCAGCTATATGCAATAACAATTCTAAATATTCTTTTCGAATACTTTGAATTACAACTTCCCTTGTCCCTTCCCCATCCATGCCCACTGAGAAGGCAGGCAATTCAATACTGGCTGTACATGTGTCGTTTTGCAAAAGACTTCTATAACAGCCATGCTGTATAATACTAACTATATTGCTTTATATCCTACTCTGCTCCCCATTTTTTATTCTGTTCTTTGACCTTGTCCCTTGCCAAAACTTCTAGTTACTCCCTTCTCCTATTTGCCCTCTCTTCTATCATCCCCTTCAGCTCACTTATGCCCTCCTCCCCTACTTTCCTGTAGTGTAAGATAGATTTTTATACCAAATTTAGTGAGCATGTTATTCCCCCCATAAACCATATGTGAAGAGAGTAAGCTTCATTTTCCCCTCTCACTTTCTCCCTTTTCTCCTGCACTGCACAAGATTTTTCTTATCTCTTTTATGAGTTATAGCCTCCCCCATTCCACTTCTCCCATTCTATTTCCAGTATTTTTCTCCCTCACCCCGTATTTTTTTATTTTTGAATGAATATCATCTCTTCTGATTCAACACAACCTGTACTCTGTCTATATATGTTTGTATACTTGTGTGTGTGTGTGTGTGTGAGAGAGAGAGAGAGAGAGAGAGAGAGAGAGAGAGAGAGATCCTTCCACCTACCCAAATATTGAGAAAGCTCTCAAAAGTTGCAAATATTATCTTTCAATGTAGGAAGGTAAACAGTTCAGCTTTAGAAAGTCCTTTATATTTTTTCTTTCCTGTTTACCTTTTCATGCTTCCCTTGATTCTTGTGTTTGAAAGTCAAATTTTCTTTTCAGCTCTGGGCTTTTCATCAAGAATGCTTGAAAGTCCTCTATGTCATTGAGTGACCATTTATTCCCTTGATGTATTATACTGTTTTGCTGAGTAGGTGATTCTTGGTTTTAATCCCAGTTTCATTGAATTCTGGAATATCCTATTCCAAGTCCTTTGATCCCTTAAGGTAGAAGCTGCTAGATTCTGTGTTATCCTGATTGCATTTCCACAATGCTCAAGTTGTTTCTTTCTAACTGCTGACAATATTTTCTCTTTGACCTGGGAACTATGAAATTTGGCCACAATACACTTAGGAATTTCTCTCTTTGGGTCTCTTTCAGGAGGTGATCAGTGGATTCCCTCAATATTTATTTTGCCCCCTGATTCTAGAATATCAGGGCAGTTTTCCTTGATAATTTCAAGAAAGATAGTATCTAAGCTCTTCTTTTGATCATGATTTTCACGTTCTCCCATGATGTTTAAGTTGTCTCTCTTGTATCTATTTTGCATGTCAGTTGTTTTTCCAATGAGATGTTTCATGTTATCTTCTGTTTTTTCACTGTTTTGGTTTTCTTTTCTAACTTCTTGGTTTATCTCATAGTCATTAGCTTCCCTGACCTCAATTCTCTCTTTTAAGGTACTATTTTGTTCAGTGAGCTCTTGAACCTTCTTTTCCATTTGGTTAATTCTGATTTTTAAAGCCTCCTTCTCCTCATTGGCTTTTTGGGCCTCTTTTTCCAATTGAGCTAGCCTCTTTTTCAAGGTGTTATCTTCCTCAGCATTTTTTTTTGGTTCTCCTTTAGCAAACTCTGATATGCTTTTCAAACTCTTCTATGTCCTGAGTCCATTTCATATTCATTTTGGAGGTACTGAAGACAGAAGCCTTGACTTCCTCTGACAGTATGCATTGTTCTTCCTCGTTTGAAAGAATGGAAGGAGATACTTCTTCACCAAGAAAGTAACCTTCTATGGTCTTATTTTTTCCCCTTTTGGACATTTTCCCATCAAGTTACTTGGCTTCTGAATCCTTTGTCAAGAGGAGGGTCCCAGTTTCCCTCTTCCCCCCAGTAACTTGCTCAAGGCTCTGATTCAAATCAGTTACTCAACTCCCCCAGGGGCTTTGGATGAGGGTTGGGCCACCACTGAGGGCTGAGGTTCAGATCAGCTGCTCAATTTTGCCAGAGACTTTAAACTGAGCTGCCTGAACAATGGACCCACTTTTCCCCCCATTGCTGCTGCTCGTACCACCTGGAACCAGTGCTGTGGGAACCCTGTTCTTTTCTCGTCCAGCTTGGAGAACTTTCCCACACTGATGTTTGGAACTTTCTTTGTCGATTGTGGGTTGAGGGATCTGGGACCCTCCCTGCTGGGAATTCTGCCCTGGACATCTGTATAGGTCCTGTTCCTCCCAGTGCCACGTGGCCAGGGCTGAGCTCTGTTCTCCTCAACGTCTCGTGAGATAATCCTTTTCTGTGGGATATCTGTCACAATGCAAATCTGAATGATCTCAGAGATAAGAAACCTGAACTCCAGTCCTATCTGCTATTAAATTGTTGTAGTACAATCCTCTTGCCCTGATGAGTCTTATGTTATGTTAGATTATACTATATGAGACCATGTACATTTGGGGTTCAAAACATGGGAGTAAGAACCCTTTATAAACACCCTATTTTTTGTGTGGTACCAGTATTTAAATCTCAGTAAATTCTGATATTAGTACTAAAAAATCAGAAATCTACCTGAATCTTTCACAATGGTTGACAAAGTGCTGAGAGTAGTAGAGCACACTCATCCACTCATCTCTAATGGAATCTTTGGTCAGGGAAGAGAGAAGAGTTCCTATTGAAGACAGACTTCTTCACTAAATGGTGCTGGAGGACCAGAGCTCTATCACACACTGACTGTTATCCATCCATAGTAGTTGACTGATCATTTTGAGCTGCATTGTGAGCTTCTAATTCACAAGTTAGAAGAGTCACTTCTTGTGGAATTTAATTATTACTATATTCATTACATATATTATATCAATAATTGTGAAAAACATAGTTACATTCATACAAGGAACCATTATTCAAAGGAATGTGTGATCAATCTAAGTCAATAGAATCAGACTGATGACATTAGACATGTGATCATGGGAAAATTATGTGAACTCTCTGTGTCTCAAAGTATGTAAAATGGTATCATAATATTTGTAGTACTTGTTCAATGGAGTTACTGTGAGGATCAAATGAGAGAATTCATGAAAAGGTATCAGCTCAATAGAATCTATGGTGCCTTAAACCTCCCTTCTTAGATTTCTCTTTTCACTTCTTGTGGTGTCATGTACATCTTCCTCTAATTCGGCTCTAACCTCCCAACTCTCAAAGTTCAATTTTTTGACTCAAAAACTTTATCTTACCTCTATTTATTTCACGTTATAATCATTTCTTCTTTGCATGTTGTGCTCAGTTGGAATGTGCTTTATTTCTCCTATTATTGATGACTATGTTTGAATCCTGAGCTTTCTTGGATCATGCTAACACCAGGACTGAGGATAATGATATTAATTTCGTTGATAAATAATCATAAAAGACTAAAATCAAGACCGGATAAAGGAAAAAATTGGGGGGGGGGAGGGCAGAGCCAAAATAGCAGAGTTAAAGCAGGTCCTTTCTAGAGCTTTCTCCGAAAATAGAGCAAATACTTATAAGAATTGCTCTACATAAATTCTGGAGCTTCAGAACCCACAGAATGACAGAGTGAATCAAATCCACAGCCCCTGATACCCTGAAAAGTTTACTGAAAAGGTCCATCACACTGTGCTGGGAGCAGAATGAAACGCAGCTTGGGCAGCGCCAAACAGATGGCACTTGAGCAGGCCTTGGACGACCAAATCTCTTGCAGCTGTTGCACTTTGCAGACTTTACAACCCGAAAATGTTGAGGACAAATTGAAAAGTCAGTGTAAAAACACTTATGAGATCTTTGTCAGACGGTAGAACTTTCTGGCCCCAGTCCATGGTCACAGAGGAACACACAGTTGCTGTTTCTGGAGCTGTAAGCCCATAGATTGTGAGGTGATTTAGCTGCTGATAATCCACCACTCCCACTACCACTGGAAGTAGAGAACTACCTTGAGAAAGAGAGCAAAATTCAAAAAATGGCTGGGGAAATGAGCAAAAACTGGGAAAAGAATCAAATTATAAAATCTTATTTTGGTGAAAAGAGAAGACCAAAATATACAAAGAGAAGACAACAAAGTCAAAGCTCCTACATCCAAAGCATAGAAGAAAAATGTGAGTTGGTCTCAGGCCACGAAAGAACTCAAAAAAAGATTTTGAAAATCAAGAAATAGAGATAGAGCAAAATTTGGAAAGATAAATGAGAGTGATAGAGCAAAATCATGAAAACTGTGTCAGCTGCTTGCCAAAGAAAAGCTCAAAAAATGATGAAGAAAATAACATCTTAAAAATGGACTTATTGAAATGGCAAAAGAAATGACAAAACCTACAAGAAGAACACCTTACAAAATCAGAACTGGTCAGATAGAAAAGTAGGTACAAAAGTTCACTGAAGAAAACACTTCCTTGGGGTGGAGTCAAGATGGCGGAGTAGAAAGACTCATGTATGCTAGCTTCGAACCCACAGCCCATGGATTTAATGTAAGAAGAACTCCCCACAAGTTCTGGATCACTGCAGTGTGGGCAGAAACACAGTGGAAGAGATTTCCGTTCCAGAGAGCCCTGGAGAGCCGTCCCCAGGGTCCTTCGCGCCCCGGAAAGTGGAGTCCACCCCAGCGCTGCCCTGGCCATGGGGCCCGAGAGGAGCAGATCCGAGCAGGTTTCAGGGAAGGAAACTCGGGCGGCCAGGAAAGTCCCTCCACCCACAGGCGCTACAGGTCAGTGAGAGAGACGTCTGGGCTGGCTGAGAGGGCAGCGGGGTGTCTCCGTGACTCTGGCCCCCTCGGGAGGAAGCGGCAGAGGCAGAGGCAGGGGCAGGAAGTGGCGGAGGGAGAGGCAGGGGCAGCAGCAGAGGCAGCGGCCCAGCACTCCGTGAGCAGCAGGCAGAGCTTCAGGTCTTTGCATAAACCCCCTGAGGAAACTGAGACTGGGAGGTGGCCCTGGCCCCACCCGCTCCATCACTGAAGGTCTGTGCATAAACCCTCTGAGGGAACTGAGCCTGGGAGGCGGCCCTGCCCCCACCCCAGCACCAGAACTTAAGCTCCCATTGAATAGCAGCCCTGTCTGTCTCAGAAAGCCCATTTGAATCTCAGAGCCCAAGCACTAGCTGGGCAGATCTAGGCAGGGATGGACAGGAATCTCAGAAGTCAAGTAACTGGTTGGGAAAATGCCCAGAAAAGGGAAGAAAAATAAGACTATAGAGAGCATCTTTGGGCAGGAACAAAAGTTCTCGCCTATCAATTCTGATGACGAGGAAATATTCTTACCATCAGGGAAAGACATGGAAGGGGGGGGGCTATGTATCCCAGACATCCCAGGGGGATGTTGAGAGGGCTCAGGCCTTGGAAGAGCTGAAAAAGGATTTTGAAAAGCAAGTTAGACAGGTGGAGGAAAAACTGGGAAGAGAAATGAGAGAGATGCAAGAAAAGCATGAAAAACAGGTCAATCCCTTGGTAAAGGAGACCCACAAAAATGCTGAATAAAATAAAACCTTGAAAAATAGGCTAACTCAATTGGCAAAAGAGGTTCAAAAAGCCAATGAGGAAAAGAATGCTTTCAAAAGCAGAATTAGCCAAGTGGCAAAAGAGGTTCAAAAGCTCACTGAAGAGAATAGTTCTCTCAAAATTAGAATGGAACAGATGGAGGCTAATGACTTTCTGAGAAACCAAGAAATCACAAAACAAAACCAAAAGAATGAAAAATGGAAGAAAATGTGAAATATCTCATGGGGAAAACAACTGACCTGGAAAATAGATCCAGGAGAGACAATTTAAAAATTATGGGACTACCTGAAAGTCATGATGAAAAAAAGAGTCTAGACATCATCTTCCATGAAATTATCTAGGAAAACTGCCCTCATATCCTACAACCAGAGGGCAAAATAAGTATTGAAAGAATCCATTGATCACCACCTGAAAGAGATCTAAAAAGAGAAACTCCTAGGAACATTGTGGCCAAATTCCAGAACTTCCAGGTCAAGGAGAAAATCTTGCAAGCAGCTAGAAAGAAACAATTCCAGTATTGTGGAAATACAATCAGGATAACACAAGATCTAGCAGCTTCTACATTAAGGGATCGAAGGGCATGGAATAGGATATTCCAGAAGTCAAAGCAACTAGGACTCAAACCAAGAATCACCTACCCAGCAAAACTGAGTATATCTTAATAGATACGCTTCCAAAAATACTTTATAGTTTCCGTAGTTATTTTTAGTGGGCTTCATCTATCCCTTCACACTTGATTTCATTGCTATGTAAAAGTCAGAAAATTTATATTATTTTAAATATCCTACTATTTTGCTGATGTTATTGTTTCATTAATTTTAGTTGACTTGTGAGGATTCCTCAAACATAATAACAAATTTTCTACTAAAAGTGTGAATTGTTTCATTTTTGTTCATCTTATTCCTTCCATTTCTTGTTTCTTGTTACATGGCTATAGCTAGTATTTCAAGAACTATATAAACTAATAGTCAATCCTTGTTTCAGATCGTATTAGAAAGACATTTACTATATCCACATTACACATAATTCTGGGGGATGAAGTATAGCCCAGCTCCCTTAGTCAAACTACTTAACAAATATCTAAAACATACACTCACACTCAAAATATTAGAGTTCTGAAAAGAAATCCAAGGAAAAAAAACACATAAGGACTCCTTTTTCAGTCCAGGGAAGGGCAAGAAGACAGACGACAGGGGCATATGGTCACTGCTGATGGGACCTGTCCAGGAATACATCAGAAAAATAATTATAGCCCCCCTAAATTGAAACAGGACAAAAGTTGTGCAACAGGAAAGGAAAAACCATGAAGGAAGTGGTCCTAACGGCTCTTCAAATTAGTGAATGTTGCAGGAAGATGTGCTATCTCATAGCTATGGTGTTTAGTATGCATTTTTGGGTCACCTGCCAGTGGTGTGCTGAGCAAAGGACTTTCACAAAGGGGTGATGAAAAGCAGAGTCATGGAGCCTAGGCTGTTTATTCAGCTTTTTTATTCAAAAGCAAATAATAGCTGTGTGGTTCTAGTACTGGTGTCATTTCTATATTATATGCATTTCCTTTTTTATTTTATTTTTCATTTTTAACACAGTCGATATCGCATAAAACAATTCCAACTTTTGGTTAGGTGATACTTCTTTTTAAAGCATTCACAGTATAGACCATAAAATAATTTTTTTAAAAAAAAAACATTAACCAACTCAGACACAAATAATATTTACGTATGCTAACTTCACAAGCCCTTGACCTAATTGTCTCCCCGGTATTTTTAAGAACTACAGGACCCTAAATTATTTTATAATTATTGGTCTAATAATTGGTCTAAAGTCCTAAACCTAATAGCTTAAATTTAGACTTAACCTCGGATGTTCCCCTACCAAAAGTCAATAATTTAAGAGATCTGGTATTATGCTTACAAAACTTTTTGACTATAGGAAATTGACAATAAGAGTAGGGACCTTGCAGGGAACCAATGTCTCCTAAACTTCATGTCATTTCCAGGTAGGAGTAGACTGTCAACTTGCATTCAGTCAGACTTAAAGTTTTCCAGGTGTCTGTAGGGGAATTGAGTCAGAAGAATCTTACCTCAGCCCATGCTGAACAGTCACTTTCCCACCCTTCCCTTGAGATCACCTATGCAGTTCATACCAGCATCTCATCAGCTTACTGGCATCGTGCACTGGAGGCTCAGCCAATCTTTCTTGCTATCCATACCTGGAGTTAGACTCAGAATAACAGTCACTTAATAGTCCCACAGCATCTTAAAATAGCAAGTTCCAATAACCAGGTTTCAAATATGGCTATAATTTCACTTTGGCTAAAGAATATCTTTTGAGGTAAGTTTTAAGTGGCTTACAGTCATTTCTACACATGTTCTAGTTCCTGATTAAATAGCAATCATAAAATCAAATTTACCACTAAAACCTTTACTTTACATCCGTGCCAAATTTTACCTGAAGTTACCTGCCTCTAGGAAATTTAGACTAAAACTAAAGATGTCGTTGATTTATTCTCAGTAATTAATTCAGTCAATTGTTTTAACACTAATTGCTTTTATATCATTTTGTGACATGTTCAATTTTTCTCCCCATCTCTCCCCTCGCCCCACTTCCTAATACCTTTGATTCTGATTTCCCCTTCCCTCAATGTACCTTTCCTTCTATCACACCCCACCCTTCCCTTATCCCCATCTTCTCTCTTTTCTTGTAGGGTAAGATAAATTTCTATATCCCATTACCTGTGTTCCTTATTTCCCAGTTATATGCAATAAAAATTCTCAACATTCATTTCTAATATTTTTATTCTCTCCCTCCTTCCCTCCTTACCTATCACCACTGAGAAGGCATGCAATTCAATACAGACGAAATATGTGTCGTTTTGCAAAAGACTTACATAATAATCATGTTGTGTTATACTAATTATATTGCCCTCTATCCTACTCTAGCCCCCTATTATTTTTTTTATTCTATTCCCTCATTTGACTTCGTCCCTTCCCAGAAGTGTTTATTTCCAGTTAATCGCTTCTGTCATTTGCCCTCCTTTCTATTATTCCCCTCATTTCACTTGTCACCTCCTCCCCTACTTTCCTGCAGTGTAAGGTAGATTTTCATACCAAATTTAGTGAGTATATTGTTCTCTCCTTCAGCCATATATGGAGAAAGCAGCTTCACTTTATCCCTCTGCCCTTTACCCTTTTGTCCTCCATTGAACAAGATTTTTCTTATCTCTTTTATGAGTTATAGTCTGTCCCATTCCATTTCTCCCTTTCTCCTCCAAGCATTTTCCTCCTTCACCCATTAATTTTTTTTGGTGTGGATATCATCTTTTCTGATGCAACACAGCCTGTACTCTCTGTCTATATATGCGTATCTTTGTGTATGTGTGTATGTACAAGCTCTCCACCTACCGAAATACTAAGAAAAGACTCAAGACTTATAAATATAGTAGGAATGTAAACAGTTCAGCTTCAGAAAGTCTTTCATGATTTCTCTTTCCTCTTTACTTTTGTATACTTCTCTTTATTCTTCTGTTTGAAAGTCAGAATGTCTATACAGTTCTGGTCTTTTCGTGAATATGAATGCTTGAAAGTCATCTACATCATTGAATGACGACTTGTTCCCTTGAAGTATTATACTCAGTTTTGTTGGGTAGATGATTCTTGGTCTTAATCCCAGTTCCTTTGACTTCTGTAATATCCTTTTCCAAGCCCTTCAAACCCTTAAGGTTGAAGCTGTCAGATCCTGTGTTATCCTGATTGTATTTCCACAATGCTCAAATTGTTTTTTTCTAGCTGCTTGCAGCATTTTCTCCTTGATCTGGGAACTCTGAAATTTGGCCACAATATTCCTAGAAGTTTCTCTCTTTGGGTCTCTTCAGGAGGCGATGAGTGGATTCCAATATTTATTTTGCCCTCTGATTCTAGAATATCAGGACAGTTTTCCTCGATAATTTCATGGAAGATGAGGCTCTTTTTTTTTGATCATGGCTTTCAGGTAGTCCCATAATTTTTAAGTTTTCTCTCCTGGATCAATTTTCCAGATCAGTTGTTTTCCCAATGAGATGTTTCACATTATCTTCTATTTTTTCAAACTTTTCATTTTGTTTTCTAAATGCTCAGTTTATCTCATAGTGATTTATTTTCCTGAACTGGATTGTCTCTTTTAGAGAACTATTTTGTTCAGAGAGCCTTTGAACTTTCTCCTCCATTTGGTTAATTCTACTTTTTAATGCCTCCTTCTCCTCGTTGTCTTTTTGGGCCTCTTTTTCCAATTGAGTTAGACTATTTGTAAAGGTGTTATTTTCCTCATCAATTTTTTTTTTTTATTTTCCTGTACCAGACTGCTAACTCGCTTTTTAAGCTCTTCTATTGCCTGAGCCCAATTCAAGTTCTCGTTGGAGGTCTTGGAAGCAGGGGCCTTGACTTCCTGTTACAGTATGCCTTGTTCATTCTCATCTGAAAGGATGGGATAAAACACGTGTTCACTAAGAAAGCAACCTTCTATGGTCTTATTTTTTTTCCCTTTTTGGGCATTTTCCCAGTCAGTTACTTGACTTCTGAGTTTCCTCTCCACAACCAACTAACCTCCAGTTTTGCCAAACCATCACTGCGGGCTCAGTTTCAGATGAGCTGCTCCAATCCCTCAGGGGTTTTAGGCAGGGGAAGGGTCAATATTCAGTGTAAAATTAAGATAAGTTGCTCAGGTGGGTTCAGGGTCACCACACAGGGCTCAGTTCCCTCAGGGAATTTACAATGAGGCCTTCAACAATGGATGTGGGCTGCTGCTTGCCTTGGGAGCCCCCAGTCCTCTGCTGTCTCCATTCCTTCCACCCGAGAAGGCCTGAGTTATGGGGACAGCCTACTCCATTCTTGGCCAGCCAAGAATACCCTTTCACTGACCTTTGGTGCCTGTGGGTCGAGGGACCTGTGCTGCCACTGGACATTCTCTCCCTGAAGCCAGCTAGGTCCTGCTCCTCCCAGTGCTGCATGGCTAAGGCTGGACTGGGCTCTGCTCCACTTCCTGTGTGACATACCTTCTCATCAGTCTTCAGGTCATTTGCGCTAGAGATCTCCTCCACTCTGTTTTTCTGTGGCTTCTGCTGCTCCAGAATTTGTTGAGAGTTTTCTTTACAGGTATTTTATGGGCTGTGAGGGAGGAGCTAGCGTATGTGTGTCTTTCTACTCTGTCATCTTGGTTCTGCCTCCTATTATATGCATTTCTAAATATATTTCAACTTATTCCCTTATCCAATGAGCTATTACTTGTAACAAATAATTTAAAAGGTGGGGAAAAGCAGTTCAATTAAACTAATATATAAATATGATAAATAGTATGCAGAAGTTCGAACACCCATGGTCCCCAACTAAAAAAAAAAAAGAAGTAGATTTCTTGAAGGAAGAAGATTTCTAAAGAGAAATTGTTTAGAAGTCAAAATAATAGGAGGGGTACAGTCAAGATGGCAGAGTAGAAAGATGCACATACCCTAGCTCTTCCCCCATAGCCCATAAAATACCTGTAAACAATGATTCTCCACAAATTCTAGAGCAGAAGCCACAGAACAATAGGGTGGAGACAATTTCCATCCCAGAATGACTTAGAAAGCCGAGGGAAAAGGTCTGTCACAACAGAGGAGGAGCAGAGTGCAGCTTAGTCTTGGCTGTACTACACCAGAAGTAGCAGAGCTGGAATAGGCCTCAGGGGTGAAATCCCCAGCAGCATCAGAGGTTCTCAGATCCCTCAACCCACAGACGACAAAGACACTTTAAAGGTCAGTGAGAGGGCTTTTTCATCCAGAGTGAGAAGAGAACAGGGGCTTCCATAGCCCCAGCTCCAGGCATTGGGGAGGCAACAGCAGGAGCAGTGTGAAGTGGCTGTGGCCATGGCAGGCAGAAGTCAGCGTCCATTGTTGGAACCCTCAGCTTAAAGCTCCTGGGGGAATTGAGGAGCTGATCTGAACTTCAACCCTGAGTAGCCAGACTTGCCCTCCTCCTGAAGCCCCTGGAGTAATTGAGTAGCTGATCTTGATCTCATACTGAGTGGTGGCCTGGCCCTGGGGGAATTGAATAGCTGATCTGACTCTCAGCACTGAGCATGATAATGGGGTAAGGAGGACTGCTGGTCTGGCAGAGCTGGAGGCCCTTGGGAAGTAAACTCCTCTACCATGATGGTGCCACCTTGGAAGAAATGAGGTCTTACAGGTTCCCCAGAGTGTACGCTACTCCTGACAAGGGATTGCAAAGTCAATTAACATTTTGGAAAAATGTCCAAAAAAGGGGAAAATATAAGATTATTGAAGGTTACTTTCTTGGTGAACAGGTATTTCCTCCCGTCCTTTAGGACGAAGAAGAACAATGTTGATGATCAAGGGAAGATATTGAAGTCAAGGTTTCTGCAAGCCAAACATCCAAAATAAATATGAAATGGTCTCAGGCCATGGAGAGCTCAAAAAAATTTGAAAATCGAGTAAGAGAGGTGGAAGAGAAATTGGGAAGAGAAATAAGAGAGATGCAAGAATATCATCACAAGCAAGTCAAGAGCTTGCTAAAGGAAACTCAGAAAAATGCTGAAGAAAATAACACCTTTAAAAATAAGGAACTCTTAAGGGAAATGGGCCTTCCACATCCAGAGAAAGAACTATGGAATTCAATTACAGAATGCAGCAGATAACTTTGTTTTAATATTACACTTTGGTTTGTTTTATGATTTCTCTCATTCATTTTAATTATTCTATGCAACATGACTAAGGTAAAAATCTATTTAATAGGAATATACTTGTATAACCTATATAAAATTGTATCCCGATTCAGGGAGGGAGGTGGAAAAGAAGGAAAAAGGAGCGGGGGGGAAATCTAAGTTGTATGGAAGTTATTGTAGAACACTAAAAACAAATAAAATAAAAATAATACAGGCTATCTCAACTGGCAAAAGAGGTCCAAAAAGTTAATGAGGAGAAGAAAGCTTTAAAAAGCAAAATTAGTCAAATGGAAAACGAGGCTCAAAAATCTCACTGAAGAAAATAGTTCCTTAAAAATTATAGTGGAACAGATGGAAACTAATAACTTTATGAGAAACCAAGAAATTACAAAACAAAACCAAAAGAATTGGTTTTGACCTGGAAAAGAGATTCAGGAGAGATAATTTAAAAATTATGGAACTACTTGAAATCCATGATTAAAGAAAAAAAGCCTAGAAATCAAATTTCATGAAATTATCCATAAAAACTGCCCTGATGTTCTAGAACAAGAGGCCACAATAGATATTGGAAGAATTCACTAATTCCCTTCTAAAAGATATCCAAAAAGAGAAACTCTATCAAAATTGTAGCCAAATACCAGAGTTCCCAGGTCAAGGAGAACATATTTCAAGCAGCTAGAAAGAAACAATTGTGGAAATACAATCAGAGTAACGCAAGATCTAGTATATTCTACCTTAAGGGATTAAAGGGCGTGGAATATTATATTCCAGAAGTCAAAGGAAGTAGGATAAAACCTACTGAGTATAATACTTCAAAGGGAAAAAAAATGGTCCTTTAATGAAATAGAGGAATTTCAAGCATTCTTGATGAGAAGACCAGAGCTGAAAAGAAAACTTGACTTTCAAACCCAGGAATGAAGGGAAGCATGAAAAGGTAAACAAGAAAGAGAAATCACAAGTTACTTCATACAGGTGAACAGTTTACATTCCCACATGGAAAAATAATATTCAAAACTCTTGAAACTCTCCAGAGAGTTGGAGGAATCATGCACATACACACACACACACACACACACACAGAGTACAGAGTAGTTGAATAAGAAGGAATCATATCTAAAAAAAATTAAGGGATGAGAGAGGAATATATTGGGAGGAGAAAGAGAGAAATGTAATGGGGCAAATTGTCTTTCATGAAAGAGGCAAGAATAAGCTTTTCAACGGAGGGGCAAAGTGGGGAGGTGAGATGGAAAAAGTGAAACTGGCTCTCACTAATTTTGACTCAAGGAATTAATAACATGCACACTCAATTTGGTATGAAAACCTATCTTATACTACAGGAAAGTAGGGGAGAAGGGGATAAGCAGAGTGGGTGGATGATGGAAGGGAGGGAAAATGGGAGGATGGAGAGCAATTAGAAGTAAGCAGTTTTGAGGAGAGACAAGATCAAAAGAGAGAATAGAACAAATTAGGACTGGGATAGGATGGAGGGAAATATAGTTAGTCTTGCACATTATGACTATTATGGAAGTCATTTGCAGAAGTACACATATATAGCCTATATTAACTTGTTAGTCTTCTCAGTGGGAATAGATGAGGAGGGAGGAAGGAAGAGAAGTTGAAACTCAAAGTTTTAGGAACAAATGCTGAGAATTGTTTCTACTTACAGTTGGGAAATAAGAAATACTGATAATAGGGTATAGAAATTTATCTGGCTCTAAATGGGAGGGGAGACATGTGGAGAAAGTTTGGAATTCAAAATTTTGTGGAAATGAATATTGAAAACAAATAAATAAACAAAAAAATAAAGGGATAATTTTCACAATATCTGAAAAGAAATGAAAATAGCGCCTTTAAAAATAGACTAACCCAAATGGCAAAAGAGGTCTAAAAATCCAAGGAGAAGAATGCTTTAAAAAGCAGAAAAAGCCAAATGGAAAAGGAGGATCAAAAGTTCACTGAACAAAATGGTTCTTCAAAAATTAAAATGGAGCAGATGGAAGCTAATGACTTTAAGAGAAACCAAGAAATTGCAAAATAAAATGAAAAGAATGAAAAAACAGAAGGAAATGTGAAATACTTCATTGGAAAGACAACTGATATGGAAAATAGATCCAGGAGAGACAATTTAAAAATTATGGGACCACCTGAAAACCACGATAAAAAAATACCCTAGACATTATCTTTAATGAAATTGTCAACCAAAACTCCCCTGATATCCTAGAACCAATGGGTAAAATAAATATTAAAGAATCCACCAATCCCTTCCTGAGAGAGATCCAAAAAGAAAAACTCCTAGGGCAGAAGTTCAGTTCTCGACTGTAAGAGGTCTGCTTTCTGTTGGAAACTATCAACACAGCCAAGGAAAACATGCCTCACAAAGACCCAGCATTGACACCAGAGCAAAAGAAAGAACTGTGTGATATAGCTCACCGAATTGTTGCTCCGGGCAAAGGAATCTTGGCAGCAGATGAGTCCACTGGTAGCATTGCAAGGCGGCTGCAGTCCATTGGCACTGAGAAAACAGAGGAAAATCGGCGCCTCTATAGGCAGTTGCTTCTGACAGCAGATGATCACGTGAACCCCTGTATTGGAGGTGTTATCCTTTTCCATGAGACACTCTACCAGAAAGCTGATGATTGTCGTCCCTTCTCCAAAGTCATAAAGGATAAGAGTGGCATTGTGGGCATCAAGGTCGACAAAGGTGTAGTGCCTCTTGCAGGGACCAATGGCAGGACTACCACCCAAGGTCTAGATGGGCTGAGTGAACTCTGTGCCCAGTATAAGAAGGCTGAAACTGACTTTGCCAAGTGGCACTGTGTACCGAAGATTGGGTATCATACACCTTCCTCACTTGCCATCATGGAGAATGCCAATGTGCTGGGCCAATATGCTAGCATTTGCCAGCAGAATGGCATTGTCCCCAGCGTGGAGCCAGAGATCCTCCCTGATGGAGAACATGATCTGAAGCATTGTCAGTATGTCACTGAGAAGGTCCTGGCTGCTGTCTACAAAGCTCTGAGTGACCACCATATCTATCTGGAAGGGACCTTGCTGAAGCCTAACATGGCCAACCCTGGCCATGACTGCACCCAGAAATATTCACATGAGGAGATTGCAATGGCAACTGTAACCACCCTTCTTCGGACTGTGCCTCCTGCAGTCACTGGTATCACCTTCCTCTCTGGGGGTCAGAGTGAAGAGGATGCCTCCATCAATCTTAATGCCATCAATACTCGCCCCTTGCACAAGCCATGGGCCCTGACCTTCTCTTATGGCCAAGTCCTGCAGGCATCTGCCCTTAAGACCTGGGGTGGAAAGAAGGAAAATGTCAAGGCTGCCCAAGAGGAATATTCTAAGTGGGCCACGGCGAACAGCCAAGCTGCTTGAGGCAAGTGTACTCGAAGTGGAAAGTCAGGAGCTGCAGCCAGCGAGTCTCTCTTTATCTCTAACTATGCCTACTAACTTAAGTCAAGGCCTTCCACCTGGGTATGCCCTAACACTCCAGGCCATCCCTCACATTCCAGGAAGAGGCTGAGATCCCAGAGCTTTGTGCTGACCTCTCCCATTCCTCCTAATTTGTGTGGTATTGTTGTTCTCTGATGAATCTAGTGACCCCTCCTCAGCCCACTTTTTCCAATAAACAACTATTTAACAAGGAAAAGAAAAGAAAAACTCCTGGGAATATTGTAGCCAAATCTCAGAATTCCCAGTTCAAGAAGAAAATCTTGTAAGCAGCCAGAAAGAAACAAATCGAGTATTGTGGGAATACAATCAAGATAACAGAAGATCTAGTAGCTTCTAAATTAAGGGATCAAAGGGTTTGGATCATCATGTGTGTCCTGCGTTGTGAAAGAAGATCATGCCATCCAAGAAATTATGACATGATTTACACTTGACTTTGTTTTGAGTGAAGGAGGGCTATGCAGGTCACCAGCCTCACTTCTCCTCCAGAGCCATCTGAATTCAGTGACCTGATATTTCTCAGGATGAGTGTAGACGACCCAGTATACACTGGGAGACCTTGGGGCCTTTAGGCCAAGGTCTTGCAGGCACTCACTCAGGGTGAAGCAATGCCCATTCGTTGAATAGATCTGTTTAAGAAGTAGCCAGGGCATGACCCCTTTAAAGAGGTCAAGAAAACAAAGACATCAGACTGTGTGGGAAAGAGCAACAGTTACTAATGATAATCACTCTAAAGCTAGGAAGGTCCAGGAGCCCTTGGCAGGAGCCCCTTGGGGTCCCAGTTTCACAGTGAAGTAGGTTTAAGGTTTTGGGAGAAGACAGGGGACAGACAAGGCAAGGCAAAGGAAGGGAAGATAAGGGAAGGGAAGGGAAGGAAAGGGAAGGGAAGGGAAGGAAAGGAAAGGAAAGGAAAGGAAAGGAAAGGAAAGGAAAGGAAAGGAAAGGAAAGGAAAGGAAAGGAAAGGAAAGGAAAGGAAAGGAAAGGAAAGGAAAGGAAAGGAAAGGAAAGGAAAGGAAAGTGAAAGAGAAAAGAAAGGAAAGGAAAGAAAAGTGAAAGAGAAAAGAAAGGAAATGGAAAGAGGAAAGGGATAGGAGGCAGTCAAACCCAGATCAACTGGGCAACTTTTGGCCGCCCAAATTTACCTTCCTTTTCAGAGGAGAAGGAAGAGGAGGGAAAGAGAGACAGGAGAGCAGGAAGTGAGGTGCCCAGCTAACATTCAGCCAGTTGCATCTACTCACAGGATGATGTTTGTCCTTCGTTGGTAAAGAAGACCATGCCTTCAGAGAAATGATGACATGACTAGCACTTGACTTTGTTTTGAGTGAAGAAGGGCTGTGCAAGTCACCAGCCTCACTTCTCCTCCAGAGCCATCTGAATCCAGTGATCATATATTCATGAGAATGACTGGAGATGGCCTAGGATGAGGCAATTGGGATTAAGTGACTCACCCAAGGTCACACAGTTAGTGAGTGTCAAGTGTCTGAGATGAGATTTAAGCTCAGGTCCTCCTGACTCCTGCACCAGTGCTCTATCCTCTGCACCATCTAGCTGCCCTCTCTATGATCTGAGAAGAATGCATTGACTATCTCTGCCTTTCTGCACTGGATTGTGAGCTTTTTATGCCCTAGAACATGGTCAATTTTTTTATATGTGCCATTAAGGGATCGAAGGGTTTGGGATATGATATTCCAGAAGTCAAAGGAAGTAGGATTAAAACAAAGGATCACCTACACAGAAAAACTGAGTATAATACTTCAGGGTAAAAAATGGTTATTCAAGGAAATAGAGGACTTTCTAACATTCTTGATGAAAAGATTTGAGCTGAATAGAAAATTTGTCTTTCAAACACAAGAATCAAGAGAAGCATGAAAAAGTAAATAGGAAAGAGACATCATAAGGGACTTACTAAAAGTCCAACTGCTTACATTACTACATGGAAAGATAGTATCTGTAACTCTTAAAATTTTTCTCGGTATTTAGGTAGTTGTAGGGATTATATACATATAGACAGAGGGCACAGGGTAATTCGGATAGGAAGGAATGATATCTAAAAAAATAAAAATAAGGAGTGAGAGAAATATATTGGGAGGAGAAAGGAAGGAATGGGATGGGGCAAATTATCTCTCATAAAACAGACAAGAAAAAGCTTTTTCAGTGGATGGGAAAAGGGAAGAGGTGAGAGGGAAAAAGTGAATCTTACTCTCACTACACTTGGCTTAAGGAGGGAATCGCATGCACACTAAATTTGGTATGAAAATCTGTCTTACACTACAAGAAAATTGGGTAGAAAGGAATAAATGGGTTGTGGAGGGGATGATAGAAGAGAGGGCAAATTGGAGGAGGAAGTAAAAGGTCAAAAGATAAAATAGAAAAAATGGGGGGGCAGGATAGGATGGAGGGAAATATAGTTGATTTTTCACAACATGATTATTATGAAAGTCATTTGCATAACTACACATGTTCAGCCTTTATTGAATTACTTGCATTCTCAGTGCAGAAGGACAGAGAGGGAGAAAGGAAGAGAAGTTGGAACTCAAAGTTTTAGGAACAAATGTTAAGAATCATTTTTTCATGCAACGGTGAAAAAAGAAATACAGATAATGGGGTGAAGAAATCTATCTTGCCCTAAAGAAAAATAGAGAAGATGGGAATAAGGGAAAGGAGAGGTGTGATGGACGAGAGGGTAGATTGGGGAAAGGAGTAATCAGAATGTATGATGTCTTTGGGGTTGGGGAGGGGAGAGATGGGAAGGAATTTTGAAGGAAAATCTTGTGGAAATGAATGTTGAAAACTAAAAGAAAATAAACAAAAAAGAGAAAGAAAAGAAGGAAGGAAGGAAAGGAGGAAAGAAGGAAGGAAGGGAAGAAGGAAAAAGAAAGACAGACATACAGACAGACAGACAGACAGATAGATTGATAGATAGATAGATAGAGATAGATAGAAAAAGATTTTCTTCACATAAACCCCTATTCAGACACAGAAAGACATAAAGCACCCAAAGAGCCTTTTATCTAGAATGAAATTGGTTGGCCTCAGGATACTGCACTGACAGTATATTGAAATACTTCTCCCCTACAGGGTCATTCAAATGCCTTTCCAGACCCGTGTGGTTGTCCAGTGGTCTATATTCCTTCCTAAAGTTTGCCATACTGTAGTAGTATACTACTGGAGTCAACTATAAGTGACCTGAAAAGAGATTGTTGAAGTTGGAATGTGAGCATTTAGCATGAAGAAATGAGAAAATATGACAAATCAAGCCTTAATTTATTGTTTTGTTGATAACCTAGAATATAATAATTGAGGATTAAATTTTAAAGTACGTCATAGAGAAAGTTGTTGGTTTGCTTATTGTTTCCCAGACAGCTGGTTCTAATACACTTATGAGCATGCTTCTGGATTAGGAGCTGCTGAAGAAAGAATACCAGTATCACCAAAGCTACAATTTCCAATCAACTCAGTGACTTTGCTGGTCATGAATTGTGTTGGCCAAAGTCTTATGATATGGGATCCTATTAAGACCCTTAATACATGAGTAAAATAAGGCTGAGATTTTAAGTGACTTGTCTAAGTGTAAAAACTCAAAAGTGTCTGTGATAAAATTCAAAATTCAGGGCTGCCTTAATTCCAAGTCTATCAGACTCTCTCCTAAATGATGTTACTTCTACAAAAGTTTAGGTTATATTTCTATGTATATAAAAAAATAGCCTGACTTGGGAACTCGGTCCCAGAATGGAGAAGATACAGATTACAATTTCTTTTTTAAAAAATGTTTTTGGAAATATTATTTTAATTTTTTTTCCAATTCATGTAAAGATAGATTTCAAAATTCATTTTTTATAAAATTTTAAATTCCAAAATTTTCTCCCTCCTACCCTCCCATCGTTCCTCACCAAGATGTCAATCAATCTGATATAGGCTACACATGTGCAATTACGTAAACATTTTCACATTAATGAAATTATGAAAGATAAAACAGAAGAAAAGGTAAAAGTCACAAAAAAAAAAAAACCAAACAAGTAAAAATAAGTAACTTAGACTCCATGTTTCTTTCTATGGGTGTGAATAACATTTTCCATCATAGGTGTTTTGGAATTGCCTTGCATCAACTTATTACTAAGAAGAGTTAAGTTAATCATAGTTGATCATAGAACATTTCTTTGTCTCTAAGAAAATGCATGATCTCATTGAAGTAGTTTTTCTCTCAGAACTTTCCTGAAAGCATTCTTTACCTCTTTATTCCTCAAACTATAGACCGTAGGGTTCAACATGGGAATGACCATGACATAGAAAACAGACACCATTTTGTCTACGTCCATTGAACGACTGAACTGGGTTGAAGGTACATGAAGATTACTGTTCCATAGAATACGGACACTGCTTCGAGATGTGCAGCACAGGAGGAGAAGGCTTTCTGGTGGCCTTCTGCATACTTGATCTTCAGGATAGTGATAAAGATTAACAAGTATGAAGCAAAGATGACAAGAAATGGGAAGAAGGCTGTGAATCACCCTAAAATAAAGTGTATTAACTCATTGATGTGAATATCAGAGCAGAAGAGAACTAGGAGAGGTGGAATATCACAGAAAAAGTGATGGACTGTGTTGAACATGCAAAAGGAAAGGCTGAAAGTATTTCCTATAAATATAGAAGAATTCAGAAAGCCACAGATGTGAGCACCACTGGCCAGATAGACACAAATTGTTGGAGCATTGGTAGTGGCATAATGTAGGGGCTTACACACAGCTGCATGGTGATGTCCATGGAGGCTAAGAGGAAACTTTCAATAGCAGCAAAGGCCCCAAAGAAGAACAACTTTGTAGCACATGCATTGTAGGAAATGACTTTGTTCCCTGTGAGGAGACCAGCCATCACCCTTCGGGGTAGCAGCTGAGGAGTAGCCAAAATCCACCAGAGAGATTACTGAGAGGAAAGTACGTGGAAGTGGGAATCCCAGGAAATCAGAGCTATTAGGCCCAGGTTCCCTACCAGGGTGATGAGGTAGATGAGGGTGAACATTATGAAGAAAGGAATCTGAAGATTTGGTTCATCATAAGGATGGACTCATCCACTTTAGATCTATTCTCCATAGATGTCACTTAAGAGTAATGTCATTCACCTGCAGTAAAAGAGCAAACGTCAGAAAAATCCGCTCTGCATGCTGAATAACTCCAAGACACAAAACAACGTCAGAGACCTATCTTACTTGAGGGATATAATTAAGGAATTAAGAGATCATGTAGGCATTTATCATGTCAGTCACTCTGGATCTCCAGAATTCCTTGTTCCAGTTTCTCTCAGAGAGTCCTTCATGCACCTTTTTTCATCTTAGTACATATTTATCAATCATCAAAGTGGCATTCCTTACTTCAGAAAGGAACTATCTTGTTCTCTGGCAAAAGCCAGTATAAAAGAAGAAATATTGTTTGTCAGAGTTTTAGAATGAGATCTGTTCCTACAAATATATGTCACTCTGATGAAGAAGAGGGAAAAGAGGAATGAAGAAGAGAGGAATAAAAAAAGTTAAAAGACTGAAGAGGAAGGTGAAGAACAAAAAAAAGTTGACTGAGATGTTTCTTGGATCCTGCATACTCCTAGAATTATAATGGATATACGGTGTTTGCAATGTCTCTGACTCCTGAGGAAGAACAGCTACCAGTGGCAACAGTTCCAAATTCGTAGGAGTTGTGAACGATGTCAAAGGCAGATCACTTAATAATCAATATATAATTTCTAAATTTGCTTCCCTCTTTTTGCGTTCTCCTTTTTCAATTCTCCACCACTGTCACCGTGGATGCAGAAGGTAGCCACAAACAGACATATTTTATCCTTTTGCTCTGTATACAATTTTCTGGGTTGCAGAGAAGTCACCAATCTTTGGTTTAGTCTCTTTCAAGTTTGAGCTAAAATCTGACCTGCAGGAAGACCTTCCTGACCCATCTCAATTGAGAGTCATCACTGTTTTGATTATGTATAATTCATCCTAGATATGGTTTGTTTCTTCTCTGATATGTGCATATTATTTACCGATTATGAATGCCTTGAGAGCAGGGATTGTATTTTACCTTTCCTTTTATTCTCAGCACTTAATATGATGCTGTATGCATAGTAGACGTTTAATACATGTTTATTGACCCACACACTAGACGATGGCAACTCTCTCTGTCTAAACTAAGTTACAGTGACCTTTGGGCATCAAAAAATAGGTCTATTCCCAGTCACCACAATAAACCTTTAAAAGTTGTGAAGAACCTGCCACATTAGTGCATCAATCACTTACTCTTAGAGTACTTAGTTTCATCTCTACTACCATGAGTCATAAGAAAAAAAGCTCACAAAAGTTGTAGGCTGCTGATCTACTACAGATTGTGTGTGTGTGTGTGTGTGTGTGTGTGTGTGTGTGTATTAAACAGGATCAGAGAATCTCAAGTCAGGATAGTTCCTCACAGGTTATCTGTCTCAACTTAATCTGACCAGAACTCACCTCTACAAAAGCCAGACAAAATGCATGTAAGATTGGAAGAATAGAAAGAAATGAAAACGTAGGAGGAATGGAAGATAAGAATTATATAATCCTAGTGACCTGTTGGGGTCCCCAGGTAATTATGCCTAACAAACAAGATGAACTAGAATCTCCAATGCAAGAAAACAAATCTGGCTACCAAGGTAATATTTAGACTTGAAGAATAGTATTAATAACTAGAATATGGTTCTGAAAAGCTTTCTCCTTATTTCAATGACAAGGGTTAAGGAAAAGCAGGCTGTTATAATTCTTTTGAACCAATAAAATATATTCATATGAAGAAATCCAGGAACCAGAATGGGAAAACATTGTGGAAAGCATTTAAACTGTTATCAGTATATTACTGAAGGGAGTGTTCAATTATCTGGCTATCTATCAGAACTTCTCTGTGTGTCTGTCTAATTCTGTCTCTCTGTCTCTGAATGTCTTTCTCTGTCTCTCTTTGTCTTTTCAACTTTGTCTCTGCATGTCTCTCCATTTTCCTATTTTTCTTTGTCTACTTCTCTGTTGTGTTTCTCTTTCCTCCCTCCTCACGGAACAGTTGTTTCATTTCTTGATGAAAATGATGTTTTTGTCCATCAAAAGTGAAAATGTGAATAAATACAAAGAAATTCTGTTCTGCATTCGATTCTCATAAAGGGTGAGGAATTAATTAGGTAGGATCAAAACAAATGTCAATGTTACAAAAATAGCAAAAATAATTAAATTATCCTAAAGTTTGAGATAGATCAAAAAGGAAAGCTAGCAATTGTCAGATAAGCACATGAGGCTTGGGAACAGTGAAGGATAAGATAAGATCTCATGGATTAACTGTACAGGAAGCTAAAACTTGAAAGGAGAGAGAGAGTTCTGAAGAATGAAAAATTGAGGACACAGGAAGAATTGATAATTAAGCTGAGGTAGATATGAAAAAAAATCACAAGAAAAAGGTAGAAAAAGGAGAGGTAACCAAAGATGAAGGTGGAAGCAGATAATATGCTATAGTAATAGAGTAAAAGGAGTGCCAGGGCTCACCTTTCGAATTGAGGAAAGTCCAGAAAGCTAGAGACTAAAAACAGGGGAACATTTTTGTTGAAAAACTGGGCATTTGTAGAAACAAAGGACAACAAATAAGGATCTGGACTGATTTGCAAGATATATGAGATAAGTACAATGAATGACAAGCTAAGAAAGAGCTGCTCAGTTTGAGTTTTGCTTCTATTTTCTCTGACAAGGAGAATGATCTTTGGATGTAGAGAAATGGAGGAACTATAGCTAACAGAGAGTTAACACCTAAGCTAATAAAAACTAGGACCTATATTTGTGTATAGAAGGGATGAAGCATTTATCTGGCATCTATTATGAACCAAGCACTGAGCTACACTTCATAAATTTATCTTTTTTGATTCTCACAATGTCTGTGATGTAAGTGTCATTATTGCCATCAGAAAATTTAAGAATTTGAGAAAAACAGGGTTTATGTGAATTGCCCAGCATCACTGCTTAAGTGTCTAAGGCTGGATTTGAACTAAGGTCCTCCTGAATCCAGGCCAAATGCTCTATTTACTCTACCAGAACTTCCTCTGTAATATTTGCAAGGTACTTTAACTACGCTGGATCTTTAAAGCCCCAAAACAAGTTTGTGACACACATGGCTGACAAGGAAACCAATTTGACCTTACATTTCATGGAGAAGCACAATATTCAGCATATAGAGGAGGTCCTCTCTACTCTGCAATGTGGAGCAATACAATAATTTGTGAGTTCCACCTTTAGGAAGGGCATTGACAGACTGGAGATTTTCCCAAGGAGTTTAGCCAGCATGGAGAAGGACTTTGAAATCTTTCCACACTGGAAATGATGAGATAAACTTAGGGTATTTAACCTAGAGAAGATAAAATATAGGTGTCGGGAGAGTGAATGGGATTAACATCATCTTCAGGTACTTGTAGGACTGATATATGGAGGAAAGATTTTTTTTTTTATTTTTACCCAAAGGAAAGAACCTGGAACAAAGGGTAGAAGTCAAGAAGAAACAAAACATGTACGTGATATAAGGAAAACCTTCCCAAAATTTTGCTACTCAGAAATGGAAGGGGCCTCTTTAACATATCCTTAATTTTCCCCTCACTTGAAATATTTAGGGAAGGACTAGTTGACCTCTTGTTTAATATATTACATACACATACACATGCATACACACACATACACATACATGTACATACATATAATATATCACATCATATCAAATTACATTACATTATGTTATGTCATATATCATACATACAAACATAAATATATACATATATGTATGTCTATATGTGCATATGTGTTTATGTGGAGAGGGAGAGAGAGGATGCTTATTACTCATTTTCTGGGAAGATTTGTTTCCAAATTCTCCTTATTCTCACTATGACAATGGACAAGTCACTTCAACTCAGAGCCTCATCTCACTCAGATGTCAAAAGACAATAAAATGGATGTCACCTACATTACAGGACTGCTCTGAATACAGAAGTAGATAATTCTGTGAAGTGTTTTGCAAACCTTAAAGCTCTAATCAAGCTTTATCTACTGTTGTTATTTTAATTACAGACTCAACTGTCATCATCATTGTTATCTTCCAAAAATCCCTTAAGATTTCTCCCTCCTAAGATACTGTGAAGCTCCATTTATTCATCCATAAAGAAAAGATATTAGACTAGATGACCTCTGAGATCCTTTCCAGTTCTAAATTCTTGGTCCTATGATACCTTTATCCTGTATTAATATAAAGATGCTCATTAGTTCTCATAGCCTTGTAGTAACAAAAACCTTTTTTTTCCTAATGTGGCTAATTGGAATTTGTAGGCAATTACAGTGTTTTCAGGCCATGTAAGAGCTCAAAAATGATTTTGAAAATCAAGTAAGAGAGGTGGAGAAAAAAATGGGAAGAGAAATGAGGGAGATGCAAGTAAACCATGGAAACAAGTCAACAACTTGCTAAAGGAGAACCAAAAAAATGCTGACAAAAATAACACCTTTAAAAATAGGCTAACTCAATTGACAAAAGAGTTTCAAAAAGATGAGGAAAAGAATGCTTAAAAAGCAGAATTACCCAAATGGGAAAGGAGGTTCAAAAGCTCACTGAAGAAAATAGTTCTCTCAAAATTAGAATGGAACAGATGGAGGCTAATGACTTAATGAGAAGCCAAGAAATCACAAAACAAAACCAAAAGAATGAAAAAATTGGAAGATAATGTGAAATATCTCATTGGAAAAACAACTGACTTAGGAAATAGATCCAGGAGAGAAAATTTAAAAATTATGGGGCTTCCTGAAAGCCTCTAAAAAAGAGCCTAGACATCATCCTTCATGAAATTGTCAAGGAAAACTACCCTGATATTATAGAACCAGTATTCAAAATAAATATCAAAAGAATCCACTGATCACCTCCTGAAAGAGATCCAAAAATAGAAATTCCTAGGAACATTGAGACAAAATTCCAGAGTTAACAGGTCAAGTAGAAAACAATGCAAGCAACCAGAAAGAAACAATTTGAATATTTTGGAAAAAACAATCAGGATAACACAGGATCTTACTACTTCTACCTTAAGGGATGGAAGGGCATGGAATATAATATTCCAGAAGTCAAAGGAACTAGGATTAAAACCAAGAATCACTTAACCAGAAAAACTGAGTATAATACTTCAGGGGAAAAAAATGGTCTTTCAATGAAATAGAGGACTTTCAAGTATTCTTGATGAAAAGATCAGAGCTGAAAAGAAAATTTGAGTTTCAAACACAAGAGAAGCATCAAAAGGTGAACAGGAAAGAGAAGTCATAAGGGACTTGCTAAAGTTGAACTGTTTACATTCATACATGTAAAGGCAATATTTGTAACTCTTGAAACTTTTTTTGGTATCTGCATAGTTGGTGGGATTGCACACACACACAGACACACATACAGATATATATATATATATATATATATATATATATATATATATATGTGGAGAGAGAGAGACAGACAGACAGACAGAGAGACAGAGAGACAGAGACAGAGAGAGAGACAGAGACAGAGAGAGACAGAGACAGAGAAACAGAGAGCACTGGGTGAGTTGAATAGGAATGGATTTTATCTAAAAAATAAAATTAAGGGGTGAGAGAGGAATATATTGGGAGGAGAAAGGAAAGAGTGGAATGAGGCAAATTATCTCTCAGAAAAGCAGCAAGAAAAAGACTTTTCAATGGAGGGAAAAATGGGGGAGGTGAAAGGAAAAACGTGAAACTTACTCTCACCACATTTGACTCAAGAAAGAAATAAAATATACACTCATTTTTTTATCTTATAATAAAGGAAACTGGGGGAGAAAATGATAAACCAGTGCTAGGGGATGATGGAAGGGAGGGCAATGGGAGGAAGGAGCAATAAAAGTCAACACTATTGGCGAGGGACAGGGTCAAAAGAGAGAATAGAAAAAATGGGGGCAGAATAGGATAGAGTGAAATATAGTCAGTCTCATACCACATGACTATTATTATGGAAGTATTTTACATAACCACACATGTATACCCTATACTGAATTGCTTGCCTTCTCAGTGAGTATGGGTGGTGAGGGAGGAAGAGAAGTTGCAAATCAATGTTTTAGGAAGCACTGCTGAGTATTGTTCTTGCGTACACCGGGAAATAAGAAATAGAGGTAATGAAGTATAGAAACTTATCTTGCCCTATAGGACAAAGAAGTAGATGGGGATAAGGGAAAGGAGTGATGTTGGAAGGGAGGACAGGTTAGTGGTAGGAGTAATTAGAATATTTGGCATTTTGGGTTGGGGGAGGGGAGAGATGGGGGAAAATTTCAAACTCAAAATTTTGTGAAAATGAATGTTGAACTATTAAAATAAATAAATGAATTTGAAATAAAAATTATAAAAAATATAAATTGCCCAGGTTAACAGACAAGGAAGTTAAAGAATCCTATCTCAGAAAAAGATATTGAACAAGCCATTGATGAACTCCCAAGAAAAAAATCTGCATATCCAAATTAATTTCCAAGTTAATTCTCTCAAATATTTTAAGAACAGTTAATGCCAGTACTACAGAGATGATTTGGGAAAACTGGGGAAGAAGGAATCCTCCCAAAGTCTTTTTATGATACAAATATGGCTTCTTTACCTATACCAGGAAGAACCAAAAGAGAGAAAGAAAATTATAGACCAAATTCTCTAGTGAATACAGATGCAAAAATTTAAATAAGATTTTAACAAATAAAAATACAGCAACATATCACCAGAGTAATACATTATGATCAGGGAAGATTAATACCAGGAATGCAGGGTTGTTTCAACATTAAGAAAACTATCAGCATTATTGATCATATCAACAACAAACCTAATAAAAAGCACATGATTTTATCAATAAACACAGGAAAAGCTTTTGAAAAAATACAACACCCATTTGTATTAAAAACACTGGATGGTATAGGAATAAAAATCACTCTCCATAAAATAATTATCAGTGTTTACTTACAACCTTCAGGAAGTATTACATGAAATAGAGATGAGCTAGATGCATTTCTAATAAGATCAGGGGTGAAGCAAAGATGTGCATTATCATCACTATTATTCATTATGGTACTAGAAATGTTAGCCATAGCAATAAGAGAAGAAAAAGAAATTGAAGGAATTAGAATAGGCAAAAAAGAAACTAAGTTATCACTCTTTGCAGATGATATCATGATGTACTTAGAGAATCCCAGAGATTCAAGTAAAAAAGTTTCTTGAAATAATAATCAATTTTGGCAGTTTCAAGTTACAAAATAAACCCACACAAATCTTCTGCATTTCTATATAAAACTAACAAAGCCCAACAACAAGAGACAGAAAGAAAAATTCCATTTAAAGCTAAGGTAGACACTATAAAATATTTGGGAGTCTACCTGTCAAAACAAATCCAGGGACTATATGAACACAAATACAGAATACTTTTCACACAAATAAAGTCAGGTATAAGTATATGGAAAAACATAACTTCCTCGTGGGTAGGCTGAGCCAATATAATAAAAATGACAATTCTACCTGAATTAATTTACTTATTCAGTGCCATACCAATCAAACTATGAGATAATTATTTTGTCAGCTGGAAAAAAAATAATATCACAATTCATCTATAAGAACAAATGTCCAGATTATCAAGGGAACTAATGAAAAGAAATGCTAAGGAAGAAGGCTATCTCTAGCAGATCTCAAATTGTAGCATACAGCAGCAATCATCAAAACCATTTGGTACGGGCTAAGAAACAGAAGGGAAGACCAGTGGATTATGGGTACTCCAGACGTAGTAGTCAATAAATATAGCAATCTATTGTTTGATAAGCCTAAGCACCCCAGCTTCTGGGATAAGAACACACTATTTGACAAAAATTCCTGGGAAACAGGGTAACAATGTGGTGGAAGCTAGGCAAAGACCAATGCCTGACACTGTACAAAAGAATACAGTCCAAATGGGTACATGATCTAAATATAAAAACTGATACTATGAACAATTTAGGGGAGCAAGGAGTAGTGTATTATCAGATTTATGGAGAAGGGAAGAATTTTTGACTAACCAAAAGATAGAGAAGGAGGCAGAGCCAAGATGGTGGAATAGAAAGACGTACATATACTATCTCTGCCCTCAAAGCTCATAAAATACCTGTAAAGAATGACTCAACACATTCTGTAGCAGCAGAAGTGACGGAGACATGGAAAGAACAGAATGGAGGAGACTTCCAGTAAAGGGTGACCTAGAAGGCCAACCATGAAAGGTTTGTCACAACAGACGGGGAGCAGAGCACAGTCTAGCCTTGGTCACAAGACACTGGGAAGGAGCAGGGAAGGTGCAAGGTGGCAGTTCGCAGATCCCTTATCCCTCAGGTGCCAAAAGTCAGTGAGAAGGCTTTTTCAGTTGGCAGAGAAGGGAGTAAGATCCCTCCATAACTCTGGCCCCAGACAGCTGCAACCACACAGCAGGTGGTGGCAGTTCCCACAGCAGGCAGCAGCTGATTCATTGTTGAATGACTCAGTGTAAAACCCCTGGGGGAATTGAGCAGCTAATCTCAACCTCATCTCTGAGGGGAGGCCCTGCCCCAGGTAAAGCTCCTGGGGGCATTGTGCAGATGATCTTAATCTCACACTGAATGGCGACCCTGCTCCTGCCTAAAGCAGCTGGGGGAATTGAGCAGGTGATCTGTTTGCCAGCACTGAGTGCTGGCGTGGAAGAACTGGAGATACAGCGGTTGTGAAGAGGAAATTCTACTACTTGCAGATTCTGGGAACAAGACCACTGTGCAGGCTTGACTGTGCCACCTTGGAGGAAATAAGATCTTACAAGTCCCCAGAGTAAACCCTACTCTTGACAAAGAACACAAAAGTCAAGAGAAAAAAAAATAATACCATAGAAGGTTACTTTCTTTGTGAACCAGTGTCTTCTCCTGTTCTTTTGGATAATTGGTGGGATTACACACACACACACACACACACACACACACACATGCTCGCACATACACACACACATATACACATGCATGCACACACAGAGATGGAGAGCACAGAGTGAATTGAATAGGATGGGATCATATCTTTAAAAAATCAAGGTAAACCGTGAGAGAGAAATATATTGGGAGGAGAGAGGATGAAATGGAATGGAGCAAATTATCTTTCATAGAAGAGGCAAGCAGGAGACTTTTTAGTGGAGGGAAAAAGAGGAGAGCTGAGAGAAAAACATTAAGTTTACTCTCATCACATTCGACTAAAGGAAGGAATAAAATACACACTCTTTTTGGTATGAAAACCTATCTTACAATACAGGAAAGTGGGGGAGGAGATAAGCAGGGTGGGGGGGATGATGGGAGGGAGGGCAATGGGAGGAGGGAGCAATTTGAAGTCAACACTCGGGGAGGGACAGGATGAAAAGACAGAATAGCAACAATGGGGGGCAGGATAGGATGGAGAGAAATATAGTTAGTCTTGCACAACACGACTATCATGGAAGTCATTTGCAAAACTACACAGATATGGCCCATATTGAATTGCCTGCCTTCCCAAAGGGAATGGGTGGGGAGGGAGGGATGGGGAGAAGTTGGAACTCAAAGTTTTAGGAACAACTCTTGAGTATTGTTCTTGCTACTAGGAGATAATAAATACAGGTAAGGGGGAATAGAAAGTTATCTGGCCTTACAGGACAAAAAAGAAGATGGGGTCAAGGGAAGGGAGGGATGATAGAAGAAAGGGCAGATTGGTGATAGGGGAAATTAGAATGCTCGGTGTATTGGGGTGGGGGGAGGGGACAAATGGGGAGAAAATCTGGAACCCAAAATTTTGTGAAAACGAATGTAAAAAGTTTAAGAAATAAATTTATAAAAAGAAAGAAAGAAAGAAAAGTCTCAAGAGTTACAGATATTATCTTTCCATATTGAAATGTAAACAGTTCAGTTTTAGAAAGTCCTTTGTGATATCTCTTTCTTGTTTATCTTTTCGTGCTTCTCTTGATTCTTGTGTTTGAAAGTCAAATTTTCTCTACAGTTCTGGTCTTTTCATCAAGAATACTTGAAAGTCCTCTATCTCATTGAATGATCATTTTGTCCCTTGAAGTACTATACTCCGTTTTACTGAGTAGGTGAATCTTGATTTTAATCCCAGTTCCTTGGAATTCTGGAATATCCTATTCCAAGTCTTTCACTTTCTTAGTGTAGAAGTTGCCAGATGTGTTCTCCTGATTGTATTTCTGCAGTACTGGAATTGGTTCTTTCTAGACGCTTGCAATATTTTCTTCTTGACCTGGGAACTCTGAAATTTAGCCACAATATTCCTAGGAGTTTCTCTTTTCGTGTCACTTTCAGGAGGTGATCTGTGAATTCTTTCAACATTTATTTTGCCCTCTGATTCTAGAAAATCAAAGTAGTTTTCCTTGATAATTTCAAGAAAGATAATGTCTAAGTTCTTTTTTTGATCATGACTTTCAGGTAGTCTCTTAATTTTTAAAATGTCTCTCCTGGATTTATTTTCTAGGTCAGTTGTTTTTCCAATGAGCTGTTTCACAATATCTTCTGTTGTTTTCAACTTTTGGTTTTGTTTTCTAACTTCTTGGTTTATCCCATAATCATTAGCTTCCCTGAACTGGATTTTCTCTCTTAAAGAAGTATTTTGTCTGGTGAACTTTTGAACCTTCTCTTCCATTTGGTTAATTCTGCTTTTTAAAGACTTCTTCTCCTCATTAACTTTTTGGACTTCATTTTCCAATTGATTTAGCCTATTTTTAACGGTGTTATTTTCCTCAGAATATTTTTGCTTCTCCTTTAGCAGGCTGCTGACATGGTTTTCAAGCTCTTTTGTGTCCTGAGTCATTTTCATATTGATTTTTGAGGTACTGGAGGCAGAGGCCTTTATGACAGTATGCCTTGTTCTTCCTTATCCAAAAGTATGGAAGGAGATACCTGTTCACCAGGAAAATAATCTTCTAAGATCTTATTTTTTCCCCTTTTTTGTGCATTTTCCCAGTCAGTTACTTGACTTCTGAATCCTTTGTCAAGAGGAGGGTCCTAGTACTCCTCCTCTCCCCAGTGCCATTTTCAAGGCTGAGATTCAGATCAGCTGCTCAACTCCTCCAGTGGCTTTGGGTGGGAGTGGGGCCACCACTGAGGGCTGAGGCTCAGATGAGCTGCTCAATTTCCCTAGAGGCTCTAAGTTGAGCTGTCTGGACAATTGACCCAGACTTCTTTCACATAGATGCCCACTGCTGGCTGCTGCTGCCTGAGGCCAGTCCTGGAGGTACCCTGTTCCCCTCTCATCCAGCTGGGAAAGCCCTCCCACATTGACCTTTGGAGCTTTTTTTGTCGTTTGTGGGTTGAGGGATCTGGGACCCTCCCTGCTGGGAATTCTACCCTGAAGATCTGTTCAGGTCCTGTTCCTCCCGTTGCTGCACAGTCAGGGCTGGACTCTGCTCTTCTCAGTGTCCTGTGAGATAGACTTTTCTTGTTCGCCTTGCAGGTTACCTTTGACTGGAAACCACTTTCACGTCTGTTGTTCTGTGGCTTCTGATGGTCTATAATTTGTTGAGAGTCATTTTTTACAGGTATTTTGTGGGCTGTGGGGGAAGCATTATAGTATATATGTGTCTATCTACAAGGTGGTGGCATCTTGACTCTGCCCCCTCCCCTCTCATTTTTAAAGAACTATTTTGTTCAGTGAGCTTTTGAACCTCCTTTTCCATTTCACTAATTCTACTTTTTAAAGCCTTCTTCTCTTCGTTGGTTTTTTGGACCTCTTTTTCCAATTGAGTTTGCCTCTTTTTAGAGGTGTTATTTTCCTCAGCATCTTTTTGGTTCTCCTTTAGCAAGTTACTGACATGCTTTTCAAGTTCTTTTATGGCCTGAGCCCATTTCATATTCATTTTGAAGGTACTGAAGGCAGAAGTCTTGACTTTCTCTCACAATATGCATTTTTCTTCCTCATCTGAAAAGATGTAAGGGGATACTTGTTCATCAAGAAAGTAACCTTCTTTGGTCTTATTTTTTCCCCCTTTTATGGAAATTTTCCCAGCCAGTTACTTGACTTCTGAATAGTTTGTCAAGAGGAGAAACCTAGTGCTCTTCCTCCCCCCAGGACAGTGCTCAAGGTTGAAATGCAGATCAGCTGCTGAATTCCCCCAGGGGCTTTGGGTGGGGCCAGGTTCCCACTGAAGGCGGAGGTTCAGGTCCCTTGCTCAATTTCCCCAGAGGCTCTAAGTTGAGCTGCTTGGAAAATGGACCCAGACTGCTTCAGTGCCCATTGTTGCACCTGCTGCTGCTACTCTCTTTCTGCTGCCCAGTGTCAGTGCTAGGGGGATCCCACTCCCCTCTCACCCAGCTGAGAAAGCCCTGCTACACTGACCTTTGAAGCTTTCTTTGTCACTTGTGGCTTGAGGGATCAGGGACCCTCCCTGCTGGGGAATCTTCCCTGGAGGCCTGTTCTGGTCCTATTCCTCCCAGTGCCACCTGGCCAAGGCTAGGCTCCGTTCTGCTCAGTGCCCAGTGGGATAGACCTTTCCTCTCGGCCTTCCAGATTACCTTTGGCCAGAAATCTCTTTCACTTGGTTGTTCTGTGGCTTCTGCTGCTCCAGAATTTTTTGAGAGTCGTTTCTTAAAAGTATTTTATGGGATGTGGGGGAAACACTAGAATATATGAGTCTTTCTACTCTATCATCTTGGCTCTGCCATGCATTTAAGTCTTTCTGTGCTTTTCTAAGATCATTGAGCTCATCATTTCTCATAGCACAGTAGTATTCCATCACAATCATACACCACAACTTGTTTAGACAAAGTTTTTATCCAAACCTTTCTGACTCCAGTTCCTTCACTTTTCGCATTTTTCTATACCTTTCTCTACATGAGCCCCTTATCCTTCCACTAAACTTCACAAAACCTACCAGGCATGTGGACATAAGTGGATGAGACAGCAGAGGGCAGAATTGGTCAAGAACCTTCATATAAGTATCTTGAGTTTGAAGTTTCAACCTTACTATGTATTCTATGCTTTTAAAGAAATTCTTCCCTCATCCCTGCTACTAGGTTTTCCAAAGGCTCTAAATCAGGAGAGCTTATCCCTGATCATTGCAACTTCAAGGAAAGAGGCACAGTGAGGGACCTTCCTTCTTGCTCAGTCCCAGAATGAGCTGTGGAAGGCAATAGATTGAGTGACTCTAGAGATTACTATCTCCAGATTGGTTCTGTGTCAATGAGCCCTAGTAATGAAATACTTGGAAGTGAATGCCTAAATTACCAAATGAAGCATCCTTATATAACTCCTGGCACACAGCAGCTTTTAAGAGACTATTTTCCCTCAGAGACAAGTGGATGCTCTACAATCACCATATAAAAAACATGATATTAAACTCTTCTCTGACAATAGGGACCAAACTTAAGTCTTCCAGGAGACCATTTTTTCAGCTGTGTTCTTTTGTTAATCTGCCTCATTTTTAGGAGAAATAGAAAGAACCCTTCACATGAAAGCCAAGATCTAGTTTCTAGTAATGGCAATTACTCATTGTGAGGCCTCAGTAAAGGAGCTGAACTTTTCGAAGTTTTAGTCTATTTACCTCTACGTTAAGGATAAAGTTCCTAGCTTTGTATATCTTCAAGTAATATTGTGAGGATGAAATGTGTCATTGGACAAGAAAGACATAGTGTGATGTGGAGGAAAGATTATTGGATTTCAGATAAAAATACAGGTTTGAAATTCTTACTCTGCCCCTTTTTAGTGGGTACCAAATAACAATAACATGGACAAAGGTATCAGACTTGTAAAATTCTACGATAACAACTTAGAAAGTTAGTTAACATTAGAAAACTATTTTTTCATGCTTTGCAATCCACCTTCATGATGGCATGAAGGGCTGTAGAGAGACAAAGTAGAAGGTGCATGTTTGATGTGTCCAATAGGGTTACAGATATTTGGAAGCAGTGATATTATGTGAATACCAGGTCAGGCATCAAAATCCAGGAGTAAATATTTTTAGTGAGGTGGGGAGAGAAGGTTTGCCCAGGGTCGCAAAGATAGTAAGCACTTGAAGTGGTCGAATTTTATCTTAGCTACTCCTGAGTCAAGGTATGTTGCTCTATCCACTGTGCACTTAACTGCCCCTCCAGGGGAATGCTTGAGAGGTATAGAAGGAGGGAATCACAGAATCTTAGACTCAGAGGGCTTTCAGAGGTTATCAAGTATAATTCATCCAAGAAAGAGAATATTCTCAATAGCACACCCAATGAATGGATAACACACCTGAAAACCTACAGTGAAGGATTATTTAAGCTAGGCCACCAAATTAGTTTTAGGAAATGTTTTCCTTGCTTCAAGTCAAAATGTACCTCTCAATATCCCATCCATTCCTCCCTGTTCTGCTTTTTTGGGGTCCAGAAGAACGTGCCCAATCTCTTTTCCATGAGACAAAAATTAAAATACTTCACCCACCCACATTGAAATTTTCATTCACCAAGATAAAGACATTCATTCCTTAATTGTTTCCATATATGAAATCCTCTCCAGTAAATGAAACCTTTGCATGATTCAGGTATCAATGTCCCCCCTAAGTTATGACAAGCAGGACTGAAGAAAGTACTAGATTTACTTTAAAAAGGGAAGCCAGGTGCTGCAGTGAGTAAAGCACTGGGCCTCGAGTCAAGAAGGTCTGAGTTACAAACCAACCTGAGACATTTACTAGCTGTGTAAACCTGGACAATTCACGTAGTCTCTATTTTCCTTAGCTTCTCATCTGTAAAATGGGAACACACTGGGGAAGGAAATGGTGAGCTACTTTTTGCCAGAACTTTTTGAACATTTTGCCAGAAAACAAAAAAAAGAAAACAAAAATAAATCCTTTGCAAATAATGACCTTAGTGTTGTGTAGAGTTGGATACAAGTGAATGACTGAACAACAAACATTCTGGGAAGGGCAGAGTATACCAGTACCATCCCCTCCCTCATTTTGGATAAGTGGTTTCTCCATGTGGCCACATAGGGTATTAGCATTTTCTATTTCAAATATACCATTAATTGATATTATACTTGTGGTTCATTAATATTCGCGCACTTTTACAGATGAATCATGTTTTCTTTATAGTGACTTAGTGCCAATTGATCTGAACCTCACCCCATTAAATTCACAAGTAGAGAATGGGTAGTGTCAAAGTGTGGAAGAAAACACCAAAGACCTATTACGTAGTTGAGGTCTGTGTAATCTATGCTTGCTTTCAACTTTAAATCCAACTGTAACCCCTCTCAAAATCTCCTCTCTCCCCACAAAGATTTCTGGGCTCACATGGGACCATGTATAATTCTGAATAATGACCTACAGAAATGATTGCTCTCTACTAGCTTATTACCCTGAATAGAGTTGTTCCTGAAAAATTAACTTACATGCTGAGACTAGAATTGTTCCTAAGTTTCTCTCAGTGTGATCAAGATGGGTCTTCAGTTCTTATAAAGTTGTTCAAGTTACTAAATCCCAGCTGGCCTTTATTTCATTCTACAGAAATATCAAAAATGTTAAAATACAAGCCTTACAGGAACCCCTCCTCAGACATAGAAACAGATAAAGCACCAAAAGAATTGTTAGAAAGAAGGGAATTGATCCTGAAGTTGACAACAGGATATCACAAGGACATTACAATGAAATATGTCTTTCACACAGGATCAAAGGTCTTTCCAGGCCCTTAGGACCTGTGATTTTTATTCCTTCCTAAAGATAGCCATATTGCAGTGGTGTTCTGGAGCCAGTTCCAAGTAACTCAAAAAGAGATAACTACATTTTAAGTATGACTACATAGGCTGTAAAAATTAATAAGTGCTACAAATCAGGACTTAATTTATTGTTTTGTTTATGATCTTAACCTCAGAAAGTGATGGAGAATAGAACAGATTAAATTTCAAAGTATATCACACATACATTTTGTTTCTTTAGAGTTGGCTCTTAAGTATTTGCCAGCTCATCTCTGCTTTGGAGATTGTGTAATAAGAAACGCCATTAACATCAAAGCTTTATTTTCCAAACAAGTCAATGACTTCTTTTCTCCAAGTAATAAATTGTTCAGAAATTCTTAAGCTGAATTTCTAGCAAAAAGTTGCTATGATTACTGTATTGAACTTAGATGTGTGTGTGTGTGCATTTAGGAAGTGCTGCAGTTAGAAGAATGACCTTATATTGAAGAGGGGTCATCTTCATAAGTTCATATAGAACCTGACAGTAGTTACATGGCCTTGGGCAAGTCTTTTAACCCTGTTTGCCTCAGTTCCTTCTCTGTGAAATGAGATGAAGAAAGGAATGGGAAACCACTTCAGTATCTTTGCCAAAACAAACAGACAAAAGGGGTCACACAACTGAACGAAAACAAAAAAAAATCAACGCACACACACATGGAAATTTTATAAGAGAGGAGATCCTATTGAGGCTCTTTAAATAGGAGGAAACTGAGATTGGGGCTTGCGTTGGGGTATACAACATGGAAATGTCTAAGATAATATAAATTCAGGTCACTCCTAACTCCAAATCTGTGACACTTCTTAGCACATAATATTTCCTTTGAAAAATTTTGAATTCTACTTCTCTGTGCATAAGAAAAATTGGCTGATTTGGAGACTAGATCCCAGAGAGGGGAAGGAACACATTGGATCTTCTATCTAGGAAAATATATGATCAAATTGGAGTTATTTTCCCTTCACAGCTTTTGTAAAAGCATTCTTCACATCTTTGTTCCTCAGACTATAGACCAGAGGGTTCAACATAGGAATGATCATGGTGTAGAACACTGATACTATTTTGTCTTTATCCATGGAATGACTAGAACTGGGTTGTAAATACATGAAGATTATTGTACCATAGAATATGGACACTGCTGTGAGATGGGAAATACAGGTGGAGAAGGCTTTCTGGCGGCCTTCTGTAGAATGGATATTTAGGATGGTAATGAAGATTAACAAATAAGAAGTAAAGATGACAAGAAATGGGAAAAATGGTAGTGAATGTCCCTAAGATAAAGAATACTAATTCAATAATGTGAGTGTCAGAACAAGAGAGAACGAGGAGAGGGGCAATATCACAGAAAAAGTGATGAACTATGTTGGACCTACAAAAGGAAAGGTTAAACATGTTTCCTATGACTATAGAGGAGGCCAGAAAGCCACAGGCATAAGCACCACTGGCCAGATAGGCACACAGAGTTGAGGTCATGGTGGTGGTGTAATATAGGGGCTTACACACAGCAGCATGGCGATCGTAGGCCATGGAGGCTAAGAGGAAACTTTCAGCAGTAACAAAAGTCGCAAAGAAGAAAAACTGTGCAGCACATCCTCTGTAGGAAATGACCTTGTCTCCTGTGAGGAGCCCAGTAATCACCTTGGGAGTCACAGCTGAGGAGTAGCCAAAATCCACAAGAGAAAGGTTACTGAGAAAAAAGTACATAGGTGTGTGGAGATGAGAATCCCAGGAGATCAGAGTTATCATCCCCAGATTCCATGCCAGGGTTATGAGATAAATGAGGGTGAACATTATGAAGAGAGGAACCTGAAGCTCTGGATCATCTGTTAATCCTACAAGGATGAACTCATTCACTTCAGATCTGTTCTCCATAGGTGTCACTTGAAAGTATTGCCATTTACCTGCAACAAAAGGGTATCCATCAGAGAAAACCACGCTGCATGATGAAAGACTCCAAGTCATAAAACATGTTCAGAGACCTATTTTATGTGATGGATAGAACTAAGGAATTAAGAGACCAAAACCATCTAGGTATTTATGATGGCAATTACTCTATTATCCCCAAACATCATCCATTCATTTTCTCATAAAGAGAGTCCCTCATGTATTACTTCTCATTTTGCTTAAACTATTACAAATTTAACTATCCTCAAAATGGCATTACCCATTTCATGCAAGGAAAATGCCCTATTCTCTGGCAGAAGAATCAACCTAAGAGGGGAGGATTACTGTTAGTCATGACTATAGGACCAGAACTTTTCTTGTAAATATTCTTCACCCTGACAAAGAAGAGAGAAAAGAGTAATAAAGGGAAAGAAGGAGAGACCAAACAAAATAGAAGTTTAAAGAAATGAGAGAAGGGAAGAGAGGATCAAAGGAAGTCTCCCAAGAGTTCATTGCGATCATGCTTAATCCTGGAATCATTGTAACTTTAAGGTTTATGCAATAGACTATAGTCATTAGTCCCTGAATAGTAACAGTTGTCAGTGGACACCAGTTGCTTACTCATAAGAATCATCCATTCAAAAGGTTCAAGTGAATCACTTAACTTTAAATATATGATTTCTAAATTTGTTCTCTTCACACATCCTGTGCCTTTCTAAATTCTCTACCACTGCCACTGTGGAAAAAGATGGTGATCACAGACAAGGATATTTATTCTTCCATTCATTGTATGTTTTTCTGGGTCCCAGAAAAATCATCAGTTTTGGGTTCAGATTGCGCTTCAAGTTTGAGCTCAAATGTCACCTACTGGAAGGCTTTCTTGATCCATTTATTCATTTTCAGTGCTGTTTATCTCTGAGTATCTTTAAATTATCTGGAAAATGCCTTCTTTGTAAACTTTTTGCATGTTATTTGCATAGAGATTACAGACTTCTTGATGGTAAGGACTGTATTTTACCTTTCTTTGGATTCTCTCTGCTTAGCATGATATTGGATGCATAGTAGATACTTAATAAATGTTTACTGACTAACTAGTTGGCTGATGGTAAATTTTCATTTCTAAAATAACTAAATTATGTTAACCTTTAGGCATCAGGCAACTACATGGTCCATTCCCAGTCACTACTTTAAGCCTTTACCGATTGGAAGCAACTGCCACAGTTGTGCATCAGTCTTAGAATATTTAATTTCCTCTCTACCATCATGAGTTATTAGAAGTACTCATTGAAGTCATAAGCGGGCCACTACATGCTAACTATAACAATTTGTATCTGTAAGAATTTAGATAGATGAATACATAGATAGATAATTACTAGAAGGAGAGAATCTCAAATTATCATGGTTCTTCAGAAATCATCTACTTCAGCTCTCGTAACCAGAAGACACCTCTGCCAAAGCTTGTCAAAAAACATGAAGAGTGGAAAAGGAGAAGATCTTGTTAAGGAGAATGAAAGAAAGATGAGATATGTACATCTAGTAGCATGCAGATGTCCCTAAAGAATTATGCCTCACATGTAAGATGAATCTCTAATTCATGAAGATGAATCCAGCTGCCATTTAGATACCATTTAGGCTTGATGGATGGAACTCATAACTTGAATGTGATTCTGAACAGGTCTTTCCCTTATTTGAATGAAAGACTACTATAATATTTTTAAAATGAAAAAACTATGCTCACATAAAGAAATTTAGAAATCAGAGTGGGAAAATGTGGTAGAAAGCATATTGTTATCGGTATATTACTGATGGGTGTCTTCATGTATCTGGGGATCTGCCACAATGTTCTCTCTTGTTCTGCCTCTCTGTCCCCTCGATGCCTTTCTCTTCCTCTGTCTCTCTATGTCTCTATATCTCTGCATTTATGCATATTTATCTCTGTCTCTGGCTGACTCCTTTTGCCCCTTTTTGCCTTCTTTGTGCCTCTTTCTCTCTGCATTTCTCTCTCCTGAAGAACAACTACAATTTCTTGATGAAAATGTTATTTCAACACATCAAAACTGTGAAATGGAGCAACAAATATGGAAAAATTCTACCCTGCATTTGATTTTAATAAAGCCTGAGGAATTGTTAGCTTGAATCAAAGTAATTGAGAATGTTGCAAGAGTAGGGGAAATATAATTAAATCATCATAAGGATTGAGACAGATAAAGAAAGGAAAACTAGAGATTGTCATTAAATGACATTATGACTGGAGAGAGTCAATTCCAAGCAATTTAGATGAAGGATAAAGTGAATGGTTAAGTGCTATGAATTAATTTCATACAGAATATAAGCTTGAAAGGAAAAAGAGGTCTCAAGAATGAAATTTTGAAGATACAAGAAGAAAAAATGACAATTAGGCAGACTTGAATAGTAAAAATAAATTTGAGAGTAAAAAGGAGAGGCATCCAAGGATGAACGCAAAAGCAGATCCTATCTTATGGTTATAGAGTCAGAGGAGTGCCCAGGTGCATTTTGAACTTAGGGAAGTGCAAAAAGCTAAAGACTACAAAAAAGTGCGTATTATTATAGAAAAACTGGGCATTTAGGGGAAAAGGAAAACCACATAAGGAAGGAATTGATTCTCAAGCCTGATGAGACAAGGAAAATGAAAAACAAGCCAAGACAGAGCTGCTCAGTTTGTATTTTTTTCCTATTTTCTCTGTCAAAGACAATGATCTTTTTATTGAGAAGACTAGAACAACTGAGTTTATATCAAAGTTAATAATAACTCCTATATTGTTTGAGAGAAGCAAAAAAGCATTTATATGGTGTATATTATGTGCCAAGCTTTGTGCCACACTTTGTAGATATTCCTATTTGATTTTCAAAACAATTCTGTAAAGTAGGTACTGCTATTATCCACTTTAAACTTGAGAAAACAGAGGTTGAGTGACTTACCCAGGGTCATATCCTAAGTATCTATGACTGAATTTGAAATCAGGACTTACTGACTCCAGTCCCAGTGCTCTATTCATTCTACCAGCATTGCCACTTTAAAGTTTGCAAAGTAGTTTAAATATATTGCATCATTTGATCCCCACAGCCTTGTGGCATTCGTGGTTAACAAGAAAACCAATTTGACCTTACACCACATAGAGAGACACAATATCCAGTCATATAGAGGTGGCCCCCTTTAGTCTACATTTGGAACAACATGTTCAGTTGTGGAATCTATACTTTACAAAGGGCATTGATCTGCTAGAGATTCTCCAGAGAAGTTCAGTCAGCATAGAGAAGGACTTTGAAATTTTCACATATCGAGATTGGTGGAAGGAACCGAGGGTGAAAAAAGATAAAAGACAAGCTCCAGGACAGGGGGTGAGGATAAAAGAAATCTTCATATGTCTAAAGAATTGACATATAGAGGGAAGGATTTTGTTTGTTTCATTTGTACCAACAGGGAAAAACAGGATGAAAAGTCAAAAAAAAGATAAAAGTAATGGCACCTTTATCTTATAACTATTCTGAGTATAGAAGGAGATACATCTGTAAAGTGTTTTGAAAAAGTCAAAACTCAATGAAGGAGTTATCTACTATTATTTTATTTAATACTCCTACTCCTATCTATTTAATCTTTTCAAATCCCTTAATATGTTTTACTCCTAGGATAATACTGATCTCAATTTACTCATTGATAAAGAAATGACACTAGACTAGATCACCTCTGAGATCCTTTCCATCTCTGTATCAATGACACTATGATACTTTTAACTTGGATTAATTTTAAAGACATCTATTTATCTTCATAACACTACAGTGAAAGAACTTTTATTCTAATGTGGTTAACGTGAAACTTATAGGTAAGGGTAAGAGCAAATAAATAATACTTTATCTCATATATTTTAGAGGAGTAAAAAGGAAAATCTGTTTTTACAATTAAAAGCAATGAAGGATTTCCCTTTAACCCAATAGGAGCTATATCAAGTAGAAAACAAGCAACCTACTTAGAGACCCTATTTATAGTATTGTTTATCTGTAAAGGAACCTGTGCCATTTTTGTAATTGATGCAATTAAATTAAATATCTGTAGACATCATCTATGACAATCTTTTTTACAGCTATATTCAAGATTTGATGCTCTTGAATTCTCGTGGCTAGGAGAGAGACGTTTTTTGGTCACCAGGGCTGACAATATTATTTTTTTTTTTACTCTGAAGTGTCTAGGTATTGGTGAATAGCACTCACTTGAAAAAATGATTGATTAAGAGGCTGAGGGCTTGGGTTCTTGGACATTCGCTAATTTCTTCTCTGGTTCATGGAAGTTATCTTGTACTCATATATTATCAAAATAATCAATACTTTGGCACTTCTGAAAAGTGTCATTTGGAAACTGGGAATAATATTTCTTAGGGTATGGAGTTCACATGATAGTTGTAAGGAAAAAGAGTCAATAATCGAATGCTATAGACATGACACCAACAATTATCATTATGAATTATTGGGCATTTAGGGGTTTTTTTGCATGATATTGGATGATGCAGGTGCTCTGAGAAACACAGATACAGAGAAAAGTAGCATAGAGGTACTACTACATTACAAAGTACTAATGTGGCAATGTAGTGTAGTAGAAACGGTTCTGATCTTTGAGTTAAGAAGATACGGATTTGAATCCCCCCCCTCAGATGTTCATTGTTTGCATATGTCTGGGCAAATCATTTAAGTCAATAAACCTCAGGTTGCTTATCTGCAAAAGGGGGAAAGATGTAATAATAATGTTATTCATCGCAAATGGGTGTGTAGACAATTTGAATGAATAAATCAGTATAAAAGTCTTTACAAAAGTTATCTAAATGTGAACTATTACCATTCTAGATAAGGACTCTTCTCACCTAGATTTTCATATCAAATTCCTCCCTCAAGTTTTTTACTGCAGTACCTTGCACACAGTATATTCATAGTCAACATTGCCAAGTTAAGTGTTCATTTGGACTATCCATCCCTCAAATGACTCCTTAAGTTACTGAAGGATGATGAGCTTAAAATATTGCCAGTAGTGGCTAACAACAGCTGTCTATAGAGGCCTTGTATGTTTGAACACCATTTTCATCCATGATCTCATTTTGAGCCTGTACTAAGCAATAGGTACCACAACTATAATTATGCACAATTATATGGATAAGGAAATGGAAGTGAAGTGACTTACCTTTGGGGAAAATGAGTCACTATCTGAGACACAGAAAGTTTTTGTGAAGATCTTCCTGCCTCTGTGTCCAGCAATGTTTCCCCTACACCATTTTGGTGCCTATATAGAGACTGTAGTCTTCAGATTAGATATCCTAGAACCTAGCTAGCTTGATGTGGAGAAAGGTGTCCAAGACTCCAAAAAGGAGAGTTAGCCCATGAACTTTATATCCAAAGTTTGGCCCTTGAAGTCCCAATCTTAGGAAAAAGAATTGTATTGAAAAAACTCTTCACTAGTCGCTGGTGCAAAAATTCCAAAGTTCCTAGTGGCAGAGCGGTCACTCCTAGCTATTGCTATGGCATGGGTGACAGTGGAGTTAGTGATGCCGACCCATATCCTTCATTAGCTAAGGCTCATGAAGCAGAAAATCAACCAGATGAATGAATGAGTTATTCATGGAATTTGACCCATCAGCTCATTCCCTAGCACTGAATTCTATGGTGACATATTTCAGTGGCAGTAGTTCAAGTCATGGAAGACATGGGGAAATTATGTAGATCTGGAAGAACTGCAGCTCTTGAGAGATGATACTCCCTTGGATATACTTAGCAAACAAAACAAACAATTAAATTCTGCTCTGACCACTGAGAAAAAAACATTTTCTCATGGGTTCTTTGTCGTTCTTTAGCTTGTTGTTAGCAAGAGAGACGGAAAGGGCCATTGAAAAAAGCTGGTTTATAGTTGTGCTTCTACCATCTCTTAACTAGCTGACATTGGCCAACTTACTGAAAATCTCCAAGTCTTTATTTATTCTTCCTTGAAATGGGTGCAATAATTTCACACTTGACAACATTCAAAAGCATTTAGTTAATATCAAATGGGATACGGAACATGAAAGAGATGTGAGTTACTAAAAAGTTCTGCACAAAATGAAGGCATGCAAAAAATGAGTGAATTTAGTATTAGACGATCTGGGATGGAATTGGAGGTTCACTGTGAAACTTTAGGCAACTCACTCATCCTGATAAGGATGCCTTGATTTACTTACTTGTAAAATGCAAATAAGCATATTTACATGTTCTAATTTTCATGACTATTGTCAGGATATAATTTATAAATTATAAATGATGTTCTTATTATCCCAAATATTATTGCTATTCTTTTTAAAAAATCTACTCAAAACTACCAATTTGCCTGTTTTCCCAATTTCCACCTGCTCCTGTCCCTCTCTGCTTCTTAGGTCTTCTTAGCTTCTCACACACCCTTAAAATTTTACTTCAATGAAAACCAAGGGGATGTTGTAGTAATCATTTGTCAGGGTTTAAGTAGAACTTTTGAAAAGTCCTCTTCTGCTATTCTTGATGAAAAGATGCAGAAAAAGACGGTAAAGTGTATAGTGTAGCAGATTCAGAATTTTTGAATTTGGAACTGAAAATAAAATTAATTTGAATGTAAGAAAATAAAAGTTTGAAGAAATAACTCTGCTGATTAGTGAATGGAAATACAAAGTAGTAAATACAGAAACACACATAATTCATCATCAATGCATGGCACCTTTACAAAAACTAATATACATTAGGTTATACAAACTCTATAAAAATTCAGAAAAGAAGAAATATTGAAGATGTGATTTTACTTACTGCAATGTAATAAAGGAACTTTAAAGAAAACATTAACATTAATTGAAGACTCGATAACCTAATAATAAATAATTGATGACTTGAAGAACTAAAGAGAAAAACAATAGATAATTTATTTAATGAATATTTAATTCCATTAATGAAAAAAGCAAGGTTTTTCATATGGCACAGTGAATAGAGTACTAGTCCTGGAGTCAGGAAGAACTGAACTCAAATCCAACCTCAGACATTTACTAGGTGTACGACTTTGGGCAAGTCACTTAACTTTGCTTCTGTTTTCTATCTCTCCCTCCCTCCTCCATTCCCTCTCTCCCTCTTTTCCTCTTTCTTCTTTACTTCTGAGATGAGTTCAGATGTTGCCTTTTATTTCTAACCCTCCTCTATTATATAAACTTCTATTTGTACACTCCAATTATGGGAGAAAATGTCTACCCTTCTCCTCTTTTTTCTTTCAATGCATTTCTCTTCCCCTACCTTTCCATTTTTCTTTAAAGATAATCAAAACATAACAGGAAGACTGCTGTGTACTTTATTTAACTAGACTTCTTTTATGACCCCTGATGGTTATAGAATGTTCAAGGGATGCATCTAGTCACATCAGGATATAATGACTTAAACTTGTTCCATCCCTTATTAAGTAACTAGTATGTAGAAGGCATTGGGATTGGCATACATTGCTAGGGGATAAAAAAGAGGCAAAAGAAAGCCCCTTTCCTCAAAAAGCTTACAGTCTAATGGAGGAGACAACATACAAAAAAGGTATATGCAAAGAAAACTATATTCAGGACAATAGGAAGTGACTAACAGTGGGAAGGGACTGAAATTAAGAAGGGTTGGGAAAGACTCCCTGAAGGACATGGGATTTTAGTGGGGAGTTCAAGTAAGCCAAGGAGATCAGTAGTTCCAGGCATAGGGGACAACCAGGTATAATGTTTAAAGCTAAAAGATGGAGTGTGCTGTTTATGAAAGAGTCAAAAGACTGAATCACTGAATCAAAGAGAATGTGTTGGGAGTAATATGTAAGAAAACTGTAAAGACTTGTAGAGGCTAAATTATGAAGGACTTTGAACGCCAAAATGAATATTTCGTGTTTGCTCTTAAAAGTAATAGGAAGGCAATTTATTTGATTAAATATGGGAGGAGTGACATGATCAGACTTGCATTTTAGGAAAAACACTTTAGTGGATGAATGGATATAATGGAGTGAGGGGATAATTGAGGTAGATTAGAACATCCTGAGAAGGAAACTAAAGGGATGATTTAGGAGTCAGGGCAATTGGTCATGAAACTGGAATGAATTCTTCTACTAGAAGAGAAGGGCCCTGGGCAGAAAGTTAACAAGTCAGCAGAGGGTGAAGTGTAACATTAATATCTTCTCCTTTCCATGGTCCTGACTACTTATAGAGAAGAGAAACTATTAGCACACATTATGTTCATTTTCTAAAAAAAATGTAAGTTTTAGGAGTTTTCATAGATATTGACATAATGATTAACTACATGATTTTCCACTATGCTACCATAAATCATCTGAAAAGATAAAATTCGCTGAATAAGAAAAATAAAAACACAAAACTTCAAAGAAACAAGCAACCAAATCAATAAGTATTTAGTAAGCATTTACCATTTACCCGCCACTGTGCTGCTAGTTCCAAATGTTAATACATTCAACTTCAAGACTATGTGGCACTTTTTATATTTTATTTTTAATTTATGGAATAAAATAAGCATTTTTATAATATAGTAAAAAAATGGGAGATTGTACAGGAAACTGTACGTAAATCTATTACGCACAAATTGCTATTTCTTTCAAATATGCAACAGAGTTTTCATGTACTTTTTTCTTCCCTTCTCTCAACCCCTCACCCTAGAGAAAGAATACCATTAGATGCAAATAAGAATATATATATATATATATATTATACACACACACATATACATATACATACATATATGTATGTATGCGTGCGGATGTATATCTGTACATATACACATATATCCATATATGTGTACATATACATATATGTGTGGATACGCATTGATTTGTTGGTTGTTGTCCTTCGTTTTTGAAGAGGACCAAAATGACATCACCATGATAAAGTGAAATTTCAGTGTGTGCAACTGTGGATGATCAAACCAATATGAGCTCAGAATGCTCTGTCACAGGTTGGGCTCAGATAATCCGTGTGAATATTTGGGGAGGAGACTCCAGTTTGTGCATGCTACATTTACTTTGTGCTGTCTCAATCCTATTTTGTTCATAGAACGCAGCACTCTTTCTGATGTGGGCATGCCATGCTGAGCGGTCCTGTGCCAGTGTCTCCCATTATTGCACAGTCAAATCCAAAGGTCTTGAGAGAGACCTTGAAAGTGTCCTTGAATTGCTTCTTCTGACCACCATGTGATCTCGCTAACCCTAAATCTTTTTGGCAAGTTTACATTTTGCATTCTAAAAACGTGGTCATCCCATCAGAGTTGTGCTCTCTGAAGCATAGTTTGAATACTTAGCAGTTTGGCTCAAGCAAAGACTTCAGTGTCTGGTATCTTTTCCTGTTAGGTGATCATCAGAATCTTCCTATGACA
>JAJHZJ010000965.1:0-147171 GCA_023548195.1 Bettongia penicillata ogilbyi | reverse complement strand
GACAACCTAAATTGCTACAAGTATATCCAGTGCTCATGGCTAGACTGTGCCAATATAACGAAAACGACAAAACTACCAAAATAATACCTCAATGCTATACCAAATTACCAAGGGTATGTGTTACAGAGCTTGATAAAATAATAGCAAAATTAATTTGCACAAACAAAAGATATAGAATATAAAGGCAAATGATAGAAAGACAAATGGGTAAAAGTAGCACATCCAGACAACAAACTATATTATAAAACAGTTGTCATCAAACACTATCTTGAAGAAAGGAGATGTAGATCAATGGAACAGACTTGACAAGAGAGCGTCAGAAATAATGAAACTCAATTACCCAATTTTTTGAAAATGTGGAAGACATTAATTACCCAGAAAAAAATTCCTTATCTGATTAAAACTGCTGGGAAAGTTGGAAAGTGGTCTGGCAAAAAAACAGGCTTAGAACAGTACCATATACTCTATTCCATAATACCTTCTAAATCAATGTGACTTTAATATCAAAAGATGATATTATTAAAAAAAAAGTAGAAGAGAAACAGATCATGTACATCTCACAGCTATGGGTGGGAGAAACATCCTTAGCCACACAAAAGATAGAGGCAATTGCGAAGATAAAACAGATAACTTCAATTACTTGAAACTGAAAAAAGTTCTGCATAGACAACACTAATTCTATGAGGATAAGAAGGTAAGTGGTTGAATAGGGGAAAAAAAATCTTTGTATCAAATTTCTCTGGTAAGAGATTTGTATGTAAAGCATAGAAACATGCTTGTGTGTGTGTGAGGGTATGTGTGTGTGTGCGTAGTTGAACAACGGTAAGATGTCCTTCGAACTTGCCTTTTTGTGTTGCCTTGTTATCCACAAACACTGGACCCAGAGTATGCAGGAGACCCTGAATGTGCCAAGAATGATCTCCCCACTACGGGAACAAAAGTTATTGTTTACATCCCAAACGGGACTTCCTGTGTGTCCTTGGGAAGCAAAACAGGTGCCAGTCAGCCCGCATTGGATGGGAAATTGTTTGCGCAGCTGGGACCTCTGTAGATAAGCAGCCCATCCCATCCTCATGGTCTATTAGTTCCCAAGGGAAAAGAATTGGTCTTTGGTGCTGCCTGGCTCCTCCCCTCCAGGAGGGGTTTTGTCCTTTTTCCACCCTTACCGCTGTTTCCCTCTTCCCATGCCACTCTCCTTTAAGTAGAGATGGGTATTTCCCCCTCCTTCTTTTGTCCTGCTGTTCTTAAAAGATGATCTTCTGTGGGGATTGTGAACTCTTTGGGTTCCACATGCATGTTCATTTGTCCTGTAATAAACCTAATTTTCATGCAAGTTTCATGAAGTTGTGATTCCCTGTTGAAGCTGTGTGTCTATCCCTTTTTCTCTGTCTGTCTCTATCTGTCTCTCTATGTCTGTCTGTTTCTCTCTCTCCACAGACACACGTATATATGTAGATATGTATAATCATTTGTCATTCAGCAAGACACAAATGGTCAAAGGATGTTCAGTGACCATAAGAAGAACAGAAAAGTATTTATAACCACCTGAGTCAAGAGCCAAACCACTCATAACAAAAGAAACACAAATCAGAACAACCCTGAGGTTTGACCTCATACTCTGCAAACTGGCAAGAAAAGATGACAATACACACTTATGCCTTGTTGGTGCAAGTATGAAGTGGTATAACCGTTTGGAAAGCAAATTGCATGACATAAATAAAGTGACAAAAATGTCCACACTCTTTAAAACAAAGACCCCATTGCTGGCCTTCTACCCCAAGAAAACCATCAATAAAGGCCGCTCAGCGTGACTGGAATGCACAGAGCTCCTGGAGGCTGAAAAACTCATACTCCTGAGTTCAAATCCAGCCTCAGACCAATATTTACTACCTGTGTGGAGCTGGCAAGTCCCTTAACCCAGCTGGCCTCAGGTTCCTCATCGGTAAAAGGAGCTGGAGAAGGAAGTGGCAAACCACTCCAGTATCTCTGCCAAGAAAACCCCAAATGGGGTCACGAAGAGTTGGGCACGAGTGAAAAAGACTTGACAGCCACATCAAAGCCATCAAGATGGAAAAAGGTCCCCAGGCACTTCCAAACATTTATAGCAGCCCTTTTTTCCGATAGCTAAGGAATGGAAGGAAAGTAGAAGCCCATATACCGGGCAACGGCTAAACAAAATGTGGCATGTGAAGATCATGGAATGTTTCTGAGCTGTAAGAAACGATGGGTGTAATGAGTACAGAGAAGCATGGGAAAAGCTTCTGTGAACTGCCGGAGCAGAGCCAAGGACAAACATCCACAGGAATTCTCAGAAGAGAAATGGAGAGGACAAGGGCACATCGAAAAGTCAAAGGTAAACACAACAAAATCAGAAAGTTCAAGCAGGACAGAGATAGGAGAAGACACCCCCACCCTTCCTCTTTGTGGAGGGGGGAGCTCCAGAGGTCTTACACATAACAGATTTTTGGACTTTCTCCACGCACCAATCACTTAATTGTGATTTTCAACTCCTCTCTGAAAAAAGCCACTACCATTTGTGATGTAGGATGGCTCTCTTGAAATTCCAACCGCCAGGTAGACAGACAGCTCAAGGTCAACCCACTGAAAGACTGAAAGCCGAATCGTTATCTTTCCCCCAAACCCTCCCCTCAATTGCCATCTCCAGTGATGACTCCCAGATCTACCCATCCAGCCTCAATCCCCTGCTGACTTCCCAACTGCCTGGCAGCAGTTCAACCTGCTGAGTTTCACATATCCCAGACCAGACCCAACCATCATCTTCCCCCCGCCTCCCCCACCGCTGTAGAGGGCAGCAGCCACCTCGCACGCAGCCTTTCAGTCTGAAACCCAGGAGTCCTACTCCGCTCCCCCCTCTCCCGCCCCTCCCACACCTAGCCTGTTGCCAAGGACTGTCGATTCTACCTTAGCAACAGCTCTCGGAGGCGGGCTCTCTTCTCTGCTCCGACACTGCCACCACCCTGGTGCAGGGCCTCACCACGCGCTGCAGTAGCCCGCTGGCATTCCTGCGGCCCCCACTGCCACCCCCCTTAGGTTCGGCCACTGAACAGTCTTTCTTCGGGCGCAGCTCTGACCCTGCCCCCGGGGCTCTCCCCCTCGGATTCCGGAGGCTTCCCAACGCCTCCAGAAGCCAAGACAACATCCTCCCTGGGGCGTTCGGCGCCCTCCCTCACCTAGCCCCGCCTCGCTCTCCAGGCTTCGGACCCCCCATGACCCAACACTTTCTCTTTTCCTCATGGCCGCGCTCTTCCACCCAGACGCTGACCTCCTGGCTCTCCCAGGAACAAGGAGCCCTCCCTCCACTTCTCAGCTCCATGTGCTCTCTCTGGGTCTCCCCCAGGCCTGCCAAGCTCTCCCTTCCCACCTCTGGCTACTGGCTTCCATCTTGGACTGGAAGCCTTCCCCAAGCCCTCTTGGTTCCCGTGCCTTCCCTCCGTTTTCCCCTGCTATCTCGCCTGCAGCTCGTCTGGACACCTCCTCGCCCGCCCCCATCCCGCAGACTGCCATCTCCTCGGGTCTGGGGCCGCTTTTGGCTTTTGGCTTCCCGGCTCCTAGCACGGTGCTCGGCACGTAGTAGGGACTTAATCGGCCCTGAATGGCTGGCTGGCAGCCGCAGGTGAAAGGGGACAGCACTTTGCTCGCCATGGGGATGGCGGAGAAATGCAACTTCAGAAGCTTTCCCCTCCGCATCAGGGAAAGACTTTTGGGGGGGAGGGGGCATGAGGGGAGATGAGGGGGGCCTCGGAAGAGGAGGCTGTCGGGAAAGAAAACGGTCAGCTAGCATCTATGGAGACTCACCACATGCCAGGCACCGTCCCGGTCCAGGCCAGTGTCCCATTCAGTTGTTCTCGTGCTGGGGGGGGGGGGGGGGGGGGGGTTCTGGGGAAAAGAAGTCTCCCGCGCCAGGAAGCCAGCCCGCCTTGGGTGGGGGGAAAGGACGAGGGGGTGGCTACGAATCCATCAACAAGCGCCTACGCACCCCTCATCTCCCAGTCTCCACCCTACCTTTGTATGAGGGCCTGCGGAGGTCGGACCAGAAGGAGCTGTGCGGCCGCTTCTCCTCTGACCCGGGTGGGCCGAGTCTTCCAAGCCGCGGCCTAGGCAGACGCGGGCGGAAAGACTTGACAGCCACGGGCAGCGCGCGCAGTGCGTGGACCTGCAGCCACGGTCTTCGCCAGTGCGCATGCGCGGAGCCTGGGCGTGAGCCACGCACCCTCCCCTCCCCCCCTCCGAGCTCCGCCCCAGCCTGCCGGGACTAGATTCGCTCTCCTTCCTGCTCCGGCTCGGGAAAGCAGTGCGCCAGCAGGGCAGGCTCACTGAGGCAGAACCCTCCGCCCTTGCACGGACTAGCATACCTGACAGGCTACATGCAAACAGCCTCTGTTGGTATCCTATTCTTATTCTTTTAACGGCCACGTGCATCCACGGGGCCAGCTATTACATCTGACTGCCTCACACAAAGTGGACCCGGCTTAAATCTGGCTTAGGACCATCCAAGGTGGTCTGTGCCCTTCAGATTTAGGGTCTCCATGAGTTATTACCTGGACCTTTAGAAAGCAGTGTCTTAATGGCGTAGCTTGTAAATACAATACGATCACAGACTTGGACAAGTTTCCCTTCAAAGTACAGCCCAGGATGTCTGTGCTTTCTTTCCAGTACGAGCCATGGCATAGTGGAGGTCCACACAATACTGAGACATGGAAAATGCCCCATCATTCAAGAAAGAGTCTTGGGCTAAAGGTCTCCTAAGGAATGCTAAGCCAGTCCCATCTGGCTTTGTCTGATTCTGCCTCAGGGAAGAAAGAGGCTATGAGGTCCAGACTCTTCTTAATTCAAGCTCTAGCCCTTATTAGCCTCCAAAATTGACATTAAATGTTGTGGCCGCCTAGATGACTGCATGGCAGGCTGGCTACTTGGCATTCTGGGGGCTCCACACCTCAGTACTGGGTGACTGCTCAGTGACCAAAGACCTTGATGGAAGATGGTTAGTGCTGAACAAATGGCCACTTCAACAGGGTTAGCTGGTACGGGGACTGCATACCTGCCCCTTCTTGCCTCTCTTTTCCCTGTTTTGTCTCTGTGGGCCAATGCATGAGGATTTCTGTGTTGATTGCAATGCGTAATTAGCCGATAGGATAGAAACCCTCATCTGCATTGACTCATGTCTAACAAATTACTCTTTCAAAGTTCTTCTACAAGTGTTGAAAATATATTTAGTCTGCTCCATAACGAGGGTGTGTTCTATGCACCCTTTCAAAGGTGTTCGTCCTGGTTGCCAAAGAATTCCATGCCATCAGAGAAATGATGACATGGCTTGCACATGACTTCGTTTGACGGAGGGAGTGCTGTGCAAGTCACCAGCATCACTTCTCCTCCAGGGCCATCTGAATCCCATGACTAGATATTCATCAGGATGACTGGAGATGACCCAAGATGAGGTAACTGGGGATAAGTGACTTGCCCAAGGTCACACAGCTAGTGAGTGTCAAGTGTCTGAGATGAGCAAATGGACCTCTAATACACCCCATGGACCCACCCAACTGATTATCTCTTCAAGAGTGGGCTTGGCCTTTGTCTTGATATTGCTCTACTTTGACCCCATAAGATCTAGGCCTCCCAGAGGGAGGGCAGGTTCAAAAATTGGGTGTGGCAAACATGACAGAACAAGAATATGATAAATGCTGGAAAGGATGTGGGAGAGTTGTAACACTAATTCATTGTTGGTGGAGCTGTGAGATCATCCAACCATTCTGGAGAACGGTTTGGAACTATGCTCAAAGGGCTACAAAAATGTGCATACCCATTGACCCAGCAATATCACTACTAGGACCATATCCCCAAGAGATTATAAAAATGGGAAAGGGTCCCACATGTACAAATATATTTATAGCAGCACTCTTTGTGGTAGCCAAGAACTGGAAGTCAAGGGGATGCCCATCAATTGGGGAATGGCTGAATAACTTATGGTATATGAATGTAATGGAGTCCTATTGCACCATAAGAAATGATGAACAAGAAGATTTCAGGGAGGCCTGGAAGGACTTATATGATCTGATGCTCAGTGAAAGGAGCAGAACCAGGAGAACTTTGTGCACAGCAACAACCACAGTGTGCGAGAGTTTTTTCTGGTAGGCTTGGAACTTTGTAATAACACAAGAACGTACTGAGAGAAAAAAAATCCCAGTGTTGGTTTTCTAAGGCAAAATGCCTTTCACACTCAGAGAAAGAAATATGGAAGTCATTCGCAGAATGCAGCAGATCATTTGTGTGTGTGTGTGGGGGGGTTTAGTGTATTATGTTTTGATTTGTTTTATGATTTCTTCCATTTATTTTAGTGCAACTACATAATATGACTATAGTGAAAATGTGTTCAATAGGAAAATATAGGTAGAACCTATGCAGAATTGTATGCTGTCATGGGGAGGGAGGGGGGTAGTGGAAGAAGGTGTTGCGGGGATAAAATCTTAATTTTAAGGAAGTGATTGTAGAACATTAAAAAAAATTAAATCAAGTTAAAATAAATTGAAAAAAATTGTGTGTACTTGGGGGATACATTCCCATTGCCTCAAGGTGACCCCCTTGGGTCTTGATGATGGTCTCAGGGGCCACCATCAGTTAGTGGGTCAAGGTGATAGGATTGGCATGTGCTTGTACCAACTATCAAGAAGAATAGAGATCAACTGGGGATTTCCTCTGGGGAATGGGTGGGGTTGGGTGAGACTGGCGTGTCTCATCAGGATTTCTGTTAGGGCCACAAAGTCTTGTTTTGACACTTCTTCCTCAGAGCCAGAGACCCCAGCAGTAGGTTTCCTTCTTCAGTAATTGCCCTGGTGAGCATAGGCTGGGAGGAACCCGGGATGAATTGGCCTTTACTTCACCAAGATCCAGGAACTCTTACCCCATAGCACTATCTTCACTACTCCTGGTCAGAGCCACTCCTGGGACAACCTCACACATGCTGGCTCCCTGTGCACCCCTTCCAGGACAAATAGCAAGGGGCAACAATATACCCCTTCAGTGACAATACTTAGAATCAGAGACCTAGGGTTGGTAAGGACCCTAGTCCACCTTTAGCCTTTTCTTGGCACATACAGACCCCAATACACAAGCAACACTGATCTTGGACAGAGGCCTGAGTCTGAGGCCATCTGAGAACCCTGCCTAGCCTTCTCCTATAGAGAAATTCCCACAGACGTGTCCTGCATGCACTGACTTCCAGAGGGAGAGCTCCCCAGCATCTTCTTGTGGAAGAAATAGCTCCTTTGTAATTTCATGTGGTAGGTAACTGCTCCTGAAACAAATTTACCACAGCACAGATGTTGTAGAGTAAAATGTGTAGATTTTGTTATGGTTAGGCACAAGTTCAGAGTAGAAAAGTTACCCTAAGTTGTGACAAGGATTTTAACATGGTTTCTTATAGATAACATTATATTAGAGTGACAGAGAAATAGCTTTTTTTGCCATATTGCAATCTTCTAGGTTCTTTTATGCTACAGATTTGAAAAGCACACGTTAATAGTCCCATGATTCCTTCAATGTCATAAAAATTGAATGAACTTATTTTTTTTCCTCCTTTTCATTTTTTATAATATTTATTTATTTTTGGTTTCAACATTCATTTCCACAAAATTTTAAATTCCAAATTTTCTTCCCATCTCTCCCCTCCACCCACTCCAAAACACTGAGCATTCTGATTACCCCTTCCACCAACCTGCACTCCCTTCTAACACTCCTCCCTTCCCTTATCCCCATCTTCTCTATTGTGCTGTAGGGCAGGATAAATTTCTATATCCCATTACCTGTATTTCTTATTTCCCAGTTGTATACAAAAACAATTCTTAATATTTGTTCCTAAAATTTTCGTTCCTACTTCTCTTCTTCCCTCCCTCCCCACCCATCCCCCACTGAGAAGACAAACAATCCAATATAGGTTCTGTATGTGTAGTTTTGCAAATGACTTCCATAATAGTCATATTGTGTAAGACTAACTATATTTCCCTCCATCCTATCCTGCCCCCCCATTGCTTCTATTCTATCTTTTGATCCTGTACCTCCCCAAGAGTGTTTATTTCTTATTGCTCCCTCCTTCCAGTTGCCCTCCCTTTTGTCATCCCCCCAACCCTCCTTATCCCCTTTCTTTCAGTGTAAGATAAGTTTTCATACCAATTTGAGTGTGCATGTTATTCCTTCCTTTATCCAAACTTGATGAGAAAAAGCTTCACTTTTTCCCTCTCAACTCCTCCCTTTTCCCCTCCATTGAAAAAAAAAAAACTTTTTCTTGTCTCTTTTGAGAGATAATTTGCCCCATTCCATTTCCCCCTTTCTCCTCCCAATATATTCCTTTCTCACCCCTTAATTTTATTGTTTTCATTATGATCCCTTCCTATTTAACTCACCCTGTGCTCTCTGTTTATGTGTGTGTGTGCACGTGAGTGTGTATGTAATCCCTCTAGCTACCAAACACTGAGAAAAGTTTGAAGAATTACAAATGTTATGCTTCCATGTAGGAATGCAAACTGGTCAACTTTAGTAAGTCATTTATGATTTCTCCTTCCTTTTTACCTTTTCATACTTCTCTTGATTCTTGTGTTTGCAAGGCAAATTTTCTTTTCATTTCTGGTCTTTTTATAAAGAACGCTTGAAAGTCATCTATTTCATTGAATGACCACTTTTCCCATGAAGTATTATACTGAGTTTTGCTGGGTAGGTGATTCTTGGTTTTAATCCTAGTTCCTTTGAATTCTGGTGTATCATATTCCACCTCCTTCGATCCTTTAATGTAGAAGATGTTAGATCTTGTGTTATCCTTATTGTGTTTCGACAACACTCGAATTGTTTCTTTCTAACTTCTTGTAATATTTCCTCCTTGACCTGGGAACTCTGGAATTTGGCTACAATATTCCTAGGAATTTCTCTTTTTGGATCTCTTTCAGGAGGTGATCGGTGGATTCTTTCAATATTTATTTTGCCCTCTGGTTCTATAATATCTGAGCAGTTTTCCTTGATAATTTCCTGAAAGATGGTGCTTAGGCTCTTTTATTGGTCGTGGTTTTCAGGTAGTTACATAATTTTTAAATTGTCTCCCTTGGATCTATTTTACAGGTCAGTTGTTTTTCCAATACAACATTTCACATCATCTTCTCTCTTTTTCATTCTTTTAATTTTGTTTTGTAATTTCTTGGTTTCTCATAAAGTCATTAGCTTCCATCTGCTCCATTCTAATTTTTGAAGAACTATTTTCTTCAATGAACTTTTGAACCTCCTTTTCCACTTGGTTAATTCTGCTTCATAAAGCATTTTTCTCCTCATAGGCTTTTTAGACCTCTTTTGCCAATTGAGCTAGCCTATTTTTAAAGATGTTAATTTCTTCAGCATTTTTTGAGTCTCCTTTAGCAAGGTATTGACCTGGTTTTCATGATTTTCTTGCATCACTCTCATTTCTCTTCCCAATTTTTCCTCCACCTCTCTTACTTGATCTTCAAAATCCTTCCTGAGCTCTTCCATGGTCCCAAGACAATAGCATTTTCACTGAGGAGGTTATGGAAGCCTTGACTTCCTCTGAAGGTATGCATTGTTCTCCTCATCTGAAAGGATGGAAGAAAATACCTGTTCACCAAGAAAGTGACCTTTGATATTCTTATCCTTTTTCCCTTTTGAGGGACTTTTTCTCAGCCAGTTATTTGACTTTTGAGTCCTTTGTACAGAGGAGGGTATACTCTGGAGACCTGTAAGTTCTCAGTTCCTCCGTGGTGGCACAATCGAAGGAGAGGAGTTTACTCTAGGTGTGCCATGCACCAGGATCATGTTCAAGTCTGAGATTCAGATCAGCTGTTCAATTCCTCCAGGGCCTTTAGGCTGAGGGCTCCAAAAATGGACACTAGCTGCTGCTGCCACTGTCACTCCCTCAGCACCTGCTGACCACTGCCTGGGGCAGGGCCTAGGGGAGGACTCACTCAGTTGAAAATGCCCTATCACTACTGACCTTTGAAGTTGTCTTTGGCGTTTGTGGGTTGAGGGGTCTGAGACCACCTGCTCCTGCTGGGGATTCTTCCAACAAGGCCTGTCCTGGTTCTGTTCCTCCTGGTCCCACTCTGCCAAGACTGGGCTGTGCTCCACTCTGCATGTGGTGCAGTAGGCTTTCCCTGTCGGCTTTCTGGGTTACCTTGGTCTCTCTCACTCTGTCGTTCTGTGGGTTCTGCTGCTCTAGAATTTGTTGAGAACCATTTTTAAAGGTATTTAATGGGTTATGGGGCAAGAGCTGGAGCATATGCGTTTTTCTACTCCACCATCTTGAACAAACTTATTTAAACATAATGGTAGTTTTATATATTCCTAGGGAAATAAACCTGGTTGAATCTATAGGTAAACTGAGTCAGGTTCCAGATTAAACTACATTTAGATGGTTCATAATGAAGTGATTGAATGGATTTGAATTTATATATCACCAAGATAACCAACAAAACTTAGATTTGAGGAAATCCTTCTTTCACCAAGATAACCAACAAAACTTAGATTTGAGGAAATCCTTCTTTCACCATTTAGCTAAGAAAATCATTTCCACAAAAAATGAAATAAATTTCGAAGGAGCTCAAATTCCCCTTTGACTTCTGTCTGTGAACTGTCAAGCTGTCTTCCCTTTTCCACTTTTAATCCATATTTCAGGTCTTAGGAAAGTGAACTTAACATTAACAGAAAGTGGGCTTTCAATTCTCCAAAAGTTTCGGGAGAATTTGATGAACTGCATTGTTTCACATTGATGTTTGTTGCTTTAAGTCCTCTAGGTCAGTTACTGCCAACACTAGTTAGAGTTTGTTAAAAATGAGATAGAATTAATCAAAGATGAAAATGCTTCTTACTGAGCGAAAGGAGCAGAACCAGGAGAACTTTGTGCACAGCAACGACCATAGTGTGCGAGAGTTTTTTCTGGTAGACTTGAAACTTTGTAATAACACAAGAACTTACTGAGAAAAAAAAATCCTAATGTCGGTCTTCTATGGCAAAATGCCTTCCACACTCAGAGAAAGAAATGTGGAAGTCATTTGCAGAATGTAGCAGATCATGTTTGTGTGTGTGTGGGTTTCAGTGTATTATGTGTTGATTTTTATATGATTTCTTCCATTTATTTTAGTTTGACTACGTAGCATGAATATAGTGAAAATGTGCTCAATAGGAAAGTATATGTAGAACCTAAACAGAATTGTATGCTGTCATGGGGAGGGAGAGGGGTATTGGGGGAAGAGTGGGGGGGGATAAAATCTTAACTTTAAGGAAATGATTGTAAAATATTAAAAAAAAAGAAAATTAAAAAAAAAGAAAATAGTTCTTACTGTCTGTTCAGACCTTTCCCGACGCCAGCCCCTGACTGAGCAGCCCAACATCAGTTGACACTGGTGTATCTGAAGTGCATTTCTCCAAGACTATGGCCAGACTAGTTTAGTACAGGCTCATAGCCAACTCAACTTGGCTCAGAAGGCCAAGTTTTTTCCTTTCATACTTCAGAAACCTTCAAAAACTACAAATCAGCTCTGGATCTCTGGATTTGTTGTTTGTAAAGACACAAGAGGGATGGAATCTCCTCAGATCTAGGATCTCCACAAATGACTAGTAATAGCGACTGCTCTACGTCACTCTTTAAAATATGTATCAACGTGTGAGGGAAATAAGGTTGGATAGAAGCCTCTTAGTAAAAAAAAAAAAAAAAAAAAAAGAATATCCTGTGTTCCAACCATGCAGTCCATTTCAACTTCCTACCCTCTTCATGATTATTCTCATTGGCCATTCTAGCTCATGTTCCTTTGCTCCCTCAACTTTCTGGGTACCAGGTACCCCTAGGAGGTCATACGTCCCTTCTCCTAGACCAATATACTCATGTAGACAGAGCTCTTGGAGGAGATAGGAGGAAGACTTTTCCTTCCCAGGTTGAATTGAGATCTTCCCTCCTAATTTTTCTATAATCAATTCTTTTTTCCTACCATCTTTCTCATTCACTTGTAGTCTTTTTTCTTATCAAGAGAACATCATCACTTATTTGTGGAGCTGTTGGGGTGTAAGCTCGGTTTTCATGTGAACAGTCTCGGGTCAGGTAAAGGTGAGGTCTTCTAAACCGCAGAGCTCTCACGAGGCTCCCCAGGGAACAGCTGGGAATTGAGGAGTGAATCACGAGCTATCTTGTTTTTCCACCTCTTCTCAATGGAAACTTGCTGGGGAGAGCATCCCACCCTTGAGATTGGTCCGTGCTCTGAGCACACCTGTTGTTAATTGGCTAAGGGCCTGAGAACATGCACGGTGCCCACGAGCGACCTATGCGGCTGGGAGAGCTTAAATGGGGACAGGAAAGCCTGGGGATTGTGTTCCTCTCTCCTCCGGAAGGGGAGGGGGTCTCCACGGGGAGAACTCGTCCTGCATGCTGACATGTAGCTGGTATCCAGAATAAAGCCTACATTTCTGTTTGACTTTGGAGGTCTCTTCTCTCATTACGTTTATCCGATTGGCCACTGAAGACCTGGAATAGGTAAGAAGGACTCGGAAGCCCACGGCAGTTAGGCCGGACATGGAGCCATCATCTTGATAAGGACACATCATCCCTTTCCCTCTGTCCACACTTCCCCTCACCCCATCTATGCGTACTCTCACTCTGAAATTCCTTGTCACAAAATACATTGATTTCCTTGTTGGGGGAGGGGCTGTGGGCTTTAGACAATGGCGCTGCAGTTTTGCTCCTCTACCTGCATTTCCTTTTCTTGAAATTCTGTTTACAACTTTATTCCCTTACGGACTTTTAAAAAGTAATGTTTTTTTTTAATTATTACAAACTTTCACTTTCAGTTTTTCAGTTTTTTGTGTTCCAAATTCTTTCTCTTCCTCCTGCCTCTCCCTCACTAAGGGAGCTAGCAACATGATGTGCATTATAGGTGAGATATCATGCAAAACATATTTCTCTTTCAGTCATGTTGAAAAAAGAAGCAAGAAAAATAAAGAAAGTTAAAAAGAAGGGGCTTCATTCTGTACTCAGAGACAATCACTTCTCTCTGTCTAGAAGTGAACAGAACTTTTCATCATGTTCTCCTGCTTCTTGTACGCAGCAGCAGCAACACTGTGACGGTCAACTATGATAGACTTAGTTCTTCTCAGCAATACAATAATCCAAGACAAATTCCCAGAGACTCGTGACAGAAAATGCTAACCACGTCCAGAGAAAGGACTATGGAGTCTTCATACAGATCAAATCATAATAGTTTCACTTTTTCTTTCTCGTGATTTTTCCCTTTTGTTCTCATTCTTCTTTCACAACATAATTAATATGGTTACCTGCCCCTTCTTGCTTCTCTTTTCTCTGCTGTGCACCAATGACCAATATTTTCTGTGCAGATTCCAATCATAATAGAGTGATAGGACAAAAAAACCCTCATTTCTATTGACAGATGTCTAAAAAATTACTCTTTCAAATTTCTTTTACAAGTGTTGCAAATATATTGAGTTTCCTGCAAAAAAGGGTGTCTTTTTATGGTTCTGTTCCACCTGAAGCTCTGATTATTGCAACTTGCTATTTAAGACTTTATTCAACTATAATTTCCTATTGTTTTGACTTGATCTGTACCTGATCTGATATAAGTATATCGTAGTTGGGAAAGCAATTATGAAATTGTGAGGAAAATTTTATTGTATTATTTGTATCATTTGATCCTAGCCCTGAATGACTGGGAAACTGGACCATCTCTCTGTGCCTTTAACCAAGGACCTATATTATAGAGTTTTCTCTCAGTTGTCAACCCATATGTCTTCTAAGGTCTTTCCAGCTACTCGCACAGCTGCCAGTTCATGAGTGTAAACTCCCGGATCATCTGAAGATATCACCCTCTGAGTGAACATCTGAGTCCACACAAGTCTTCATCCTCTAGTTCAGGAAGGCCCTGAAGATGACATCTAAATCAGATGGCTTCCCCAAGAATTCAGACCAAGTTAGTGAGGAGAAGGGCTACCTCCCTACTTGAGACCTCTTTCCAGATACTTACATTCTGTACACCATTTGCCCATATCCTTAGACTGCCCTAGTTTTTGTTTTGGTTTGCCTGGATGCATGGTTTTCTTTTACTGTGCCTCTCATTCCACTTACTTCAGGCCCCCACCCCCACCCCCTTCTCTTGCTTATGGTTCTCTTGCTAAGGATTGGTAAAACTCCCATTCCAGTTCCCACAGGAAGAGTTAGATTTTCCCCTTACCGTCCTTGTACTGCAAGTGGTGCCTTGGGCACACCTTTGACCAAAAGGTGTAGATATGTAAATCTGCTTGAGCCTCCTTCTCTCCTTGAAAAAGACCTAATACCTATTTCCCAGAGTTGTTAAGGGGTATTTAAATTTCTAGTTGTAAAACAATGAACAGTCGATTGATAAAAATTGCAAAGTAAAAAAAAAAATTGAGTTAATTGTTGAGAAAACAAGATCAAACAAATACATATGTAATTTGGAGGGATGTAAGAGTTCTGCCTTCTGTGATATTTCATTATTTCCTTTGTATTTGAATGTGTTACATATATCAACATAACAGTACTCCTTTAGCTTATTCTTTTTTTTTTACTGTTGAAAATGCCTCAAGATTAGAACAGTTTTTTTAAAATTTATTAATTTAACTTTTCAACATTCGTTTCCACAAAATTTTGGGTTCCAAATTTTCTCCCCATTTCTCCGCTCCCCCCACCCTGAAACGCTGTGCATTTCGATTGCCCCATCACCAATCTGCCCTCTCTTCTAACATCCCTCCCTTCCCTTATCCCCATCTGCTCTTTTGTCCTGTAGGGCAAGGTAACTTTCTATAACTTTTCCCATTACCTGTATTCGATTTCCTAGTTGCAAGAACAATACTCAACAATTGTTCCTAAAACTTTGAGTTCCAACTTCTCCCCATGCCTCCCTCCCCACCCATTCCCTTTGGGAAGGCAGGCAATTCAATATAGGACATATCTGTGTAGTTTTGCAAATGACTTCCATAATAGTCGTGTTGTGGGAGACTAACTATAATTCCCTCCATCCTATCCTGCCCCTCATTACTTCTATTCTCTCTTTTGATCCTGTCCCTCCCCAAGAATGTTGACTTCAAATTGCTCCCTCCTGCCACTGCCCTCTATTCCATCATCCCTCGCACCCTGCGTGTCCCCGTCTCCCCCACTTTCCTGTTTTGTAAGATACATTTACATACCAAAATGAGTGTGCATTTTATTCCTTCCTTTAGTCAAATGTGATGAGAGTAAGCTTCATGTTTTTTCTCTCACCTCCCCTCGTTTTCCCTCACTAAAAAGTCTTTTGCTTGCCTCTTTTATGAGAGATAACTTGCCCCACTCCATTTCTCCCTTTCTCCTCCCAATATATTTCTCTCTCACCACTTAATTTCATTTTTTTAAGGTATGATCCCATCCTATTCAATTCACCCTGTGCTCTCTGTCTCTCTGTCTGTGTCTCTCTGCCTCTGTCTCTCTCCATCTATCTGCATGTGTGTGTGCGTGTGTGTTTAATCCCACCAACTACCAAGATACTGAAAAAAGTTTCAAGAGTGACAAATATTCTCTTTCCATGTAGAAATGCAAATAGTTCAACTTTAGTAAGTCCCTTATGATTTCTCTTTGTCTTTTACCTCTTCATGCTTCTCTTGATTCTTGTGTTTGAAAGTCAAATTTTCTTTTCAGCTCTGGTCTTTTCCTCAAGAATGCCTGAAAATCCTCAATGTCATTGAAAGACCTCGATTTCATTGAAAGAACATTTTTCCCCTGAAGTATTATACTCAGTTTGGCTGAGTAGGTGATTCTTGGTTTTAGTCCTGGGTCCTTTGACTTCTGGAATATCCTATTCCACACCCTTCGATCCCTTAATGTAGAAGTTGCTAGATCTTGTGTTATCCTGATTGCATTTCCACAGTACTGGAATTGTTTCTTTCCAGCTGTTTGCAATGTTTTCTCCTTGACCTAGAAACTCTGGAATTTGGCCACAATGTTCCTAGGAGGCTCTCTTTGTGTATCTCTTTCAGGCAGCAATCAGTGGATTCTCTCAATATTTATTTTTCCCCCTGGTTCTAGAATATCAGAGCAGTTTTCCTTGATAATTTCATGAAAGATGATGTCCAAGTTGTTTTTTTTTTTTTTAATCATGGCTTTCAAGTAGTCCCATAATTTTTAAATTGTCTCTCCTGTATCTATTTTCCAGGTCAGTTGTTTTTCCAATGAGATATTTCACATTATCTTCCATTTTTTCATTCTTTTGGTTTAATTTTGTGATTTCTTGGTTTCTTATAAAGTCATCAGCCTCCATCTGTTCCATTCTCATTTTTAAAGAACTATCTTCTTCAGTGAGCTTTTGAACTTCCTTTTCCATTGGGCTAATTTTGCTTTTTAAAGCATTCTTCTCCTCATTGGCTTTTTGAACCTCTTTTGCCAATTGAGTTAGCCTATTTCTAAAGGTGTTATTTTCTTCAGCATTTTTTCAGTCTCCTTTAACAAGGTGTTGACCTGCTTTTCATGCGTTTCTTGCATTTCCTCTCATTTCTCTTCCCAGTTTTTCCTCCACCTCTCTAACTTGACTTTCAAAATCTTTTTTGAGCTCTTCCATGGCCTAAGCCCATTGAATATTTATTTTGGTTGTTTGGGATACAGAAGCCTTGATTTTTATGTCTTTTCTTGATGGTAAGTATGGTTCTTCCTCATCTGAAAGAATGGGAGGAAATATCTGTTCACCAAGAAAGTAATCTTCTATGGTCTTATTTTTTTTCCCTTTTTGGGGCATTTTCTCAACCAGTTACTTGACTTTTAGGTCCTTTGTCAAGTGTAGAGTATTCTCTGGGGACCTGTAAGATATCAGTTCCTCCAAGGTGGCACAATCAAGAGTGTACTGGTCTGGGCACAGGGAAGAATTTTGTGCCCAGAATCTTAGCAGTGTTTCCTCTCCACAGGCACCTGACCTCCAGTTCTACCATGCTAGCACTGGGGGTGGGGGTGGGATTCCGTCGAGCTGTGGGGGCAGGGCCACCATTCAGGGCAAGACAAAGCCCAGCTCCCTCAGAGCCCCTAGGGGTTATTATGATCCAGCAATGGTCTCCAGCCGCTCTAGGGGCTGCTGTGAGAACTCCTGCCACCTTTCTGATGTGACCTCTGTGTGCAGCTGCCTTAGGCCAGAGATATGGGAAGGCCCTTCTCCCTTCTTGGCCAGGTGAAAAAACCCCTGTCACTGACCTTTGGAGCCTATGGCTTGAGGAATCTGCAAACCGGTGCTGCTTCAACTGGGGATTCCATGCCTGGAGATTCCACCCCCAAGGGCTGTTCACCAGGTGCACTGTGGGGCCAAGGCTGGACTGGGCTCTGCTCCCCATCTGGTACAACATGGGCCTTTCAGGCTGGAAATCTCCTCCACTCTGTTTTTCTCCAATTCTGCTGCTCCAAAATTTGCTGAGAGTCCCTCTCTACAGGTATTTTATGGGCTGTGTGGGGAGAGCCTCCATTTTTTGTCTTTCTACTATGCCTTCTTGGCTCCACCCCCCCCCAGCTTATTCTTAATAGCATTTATGTCAAGTGTAGAGTTTAGTTAAAGATGGAAACAGCATGGTGTATTTATAACCTAAATTCTCTGAAATTTCAAGTGAACTAAGGGCTTCTAACTTGCTGCTCCCCTTATAGTTCTATTGTTACCAAGATCAGAACTACAGGGTTTGAGCTTGCTTTCACAACATGAACTAGTTAGTGAAGAACTATTTTTTGAGAGTGTGTGCCAATTTGTGTTGAAACCTGTTTTGTAAGAGATTTTGGAAGGAATATCTGAGGAGTTTCTACAAGCAACTTCGAGCCGGAAAGGAAACCCAATGCAGTGAAACCCTTGAGGACTTGATATTTTCTAAACTGCTGCAAAGAAAGATGTGCCAGGGACTATATAAATTTGTGGGACATCTGAGATCCTGTATGAAATGTGTTGATTGAATGAATATTGGGAAGGAGTACTAAATTGAAAGGAGACAATGTTTGTTACCCTTTGTGTTCATTAAATGTACATAATTGCACATATTTAAACTATATGGGATGGCTTGCTTGCTGTAGGGAGGGGGAAGGAGGGAGCAAGGGATAGAATTTAGACATCACAACTGTTCAAAAAGTGTTTAAAATAGTTTTAACATGTAATTGGGGAAAATAAAATATTATTTTAAAAAAGGAAAAAATATTGATATCTCTTATCGCACCCTTTTGGTTTTTATTGTCTGCATGTGTACACTAAGTTCCCTCGATTTTCTTGGTATTGTATGCTTTTCTCCTTTGTATTAGTCCCTGATAGTGAACATTCTTATGGTGGCTTGTGTTGCGCTTGGTTAATGATCCTCATCTCATTTTGTAATTGATTCTATTCTGTAGCACCCTCTAGAGATGAAAATGCCTAAGGTCCTTTGTCAGGTGTTGACCTTTATGCTTATGAAATGTTTCTTTCTTTTAGCTTTTGTAGACTCTTCTGGGGTAGGATTCATGGGGATGTTTTACCGAATGCACTCTCTCTGGTTATCAGCATAAACAAGGGTCATCTTTGACCAACAGGAAGGGAAAGTTAAGGGGTCCTCCGAACTTGTTTTTTTGGTTGCCATGCTTTCCAGACTCTACTATCTGCATGGTCTAGCCATTCCCAAGGGAAAAGAATGCTGTTTGGGCCATTGTCTTAGCCCTTCCCTTGGGGGAATCTTTTTCCATCCCTACTGTTCCTTTCCTCCTCCCATGCCAGCTTCTGTTTGGATTGTGAACTCTTTGCTTTTGCCTAGGGTTCCACATTAACTTTTCTCTTGTAATATACTCGGTTGCAACATGCATCTCGTGAATTTCTGGTAATGTTTCTTGATTGACAAGCTCATTTTGTCTCCCCACCATGATTACTAATTGATATTGATTAAAATATTTTTTCGAGTATTTGTACCAGGGGTGCACATGTAGGTTTCTATGTGTTTGTGTGTGTATGAGTGTGTGTAAGTGTGGGACCTTCAGTGTGTTTCAGTGTTTCTGGGTGTATGTGTGAATGTGTATATCCTAACTTCCATTCCAACCTGTGTTCTATCATTGGTGCAACAGTGTGTAAGTGTGAGAACATGTGTGTTTCTGTGTGTCTGTGTGTTTAACTTCCATCCCATCCATTGATTAATCACTGATTCATGAGTGTCTGTGTGTGTGTGCATGTGCTTGAGTGAGTGGGAGTGTGTCTGTCTCTATATCTGTCAACGTTTTTATGTCCTAACCTCCATCCCACCTCCTGTCAACCATTGCTAAAACGTCGGAATAAGTCAGACTAGAGTGTGTTTCATGGAGACCACATCTTTCCATGTTGTGCTTCCTTTTGGATTTCTATTAATTACAGAATTTGCTCCGATCAGGTTGAGACTATTGTGAAAGTGTTTATAGCTTCCCTGGAGAAGTTGCTCTCCTTTATGTCTGGCCTCACTTTCACAAGCAATTGGATTTGGTTTGGCTCCTGCCTCTGGCCTCTTCAGGCTGTTGGCAACAGGAGATAATCTTCGTGATGTATACCCATGAGGCTGATCAGTGCAGTTTCGTGGAGAAGCCCCCTTTCCCTGGTGGACAGAACCCCACTGACCTGCCCAGGGTGGGAAAGGAAAGGGCACATGTGCTCTGGTCATGTGTTTACTGGGGCTTTCTGTCCCACTCAGTTCCCAGAGTTCCCACCTGCAGCTCAAACAGGTTCCTGTGAACAGCTGAAACCTCTCTCCCACTCTGTTTTTAATCTGCAATTTCCTATCACTGAAAGCTCAAGTGCCACCCAGCCCACCTCCACCAAGCAGTTCTTGATCTCTGCTTCTCCAAGCCTTGCCTCCTTTGGTCAAAGCTTTGCCACCATTACCACACTGAGCACGTGCAAGGCACACCTTTTCTTTCAGTAGACTTGGAGTGCTCTGAGGGTGGGAAAGTCACCTTGCCTAGGCTATTAGCTCCAAACTGCAGGGAAATACTGAAGTAGGACTCTGAGTGGAATAGTCAGGGATCATTACCCTTATTTTGCAAATGGAAGAAACCCATTCAGGGAAGGCATGAATTTTACGAAGGCTCACACTGTTAACTGTGTATCCTAGGTTCATCCAAAGCTGAAGTTTGGGGGGGGGTGGATTGCCCTTCGCTTACCCCATAGTCCTAAATGAAGATTCCCAGAACCCCAGTTCTGTGGGGAGCCTGTTCACCTGCTTCTGGACAGTGCTTTCCCAGGGACCTTCACTTGATGAAACATGGCTGTTAGAGGAGGGAGAGGCCAAGATGGAAGCCAGCTGGTCTGGCAGGCAGGAGAGAGCCTGGCTCAAGGCCTGTGTTTGCCCCTAACTGGCTCCGTGACCTTGGCCATGTCCCTGCCTTACCCCTGATCTCAGTTACCCTTTTCCTCAAATGAGGAGGTTGGACCAGATGAGCTCTGATGCCTCTTTTAACCCTCCATTCTATCCAGACCTACAAGCCCACAGAATGTACCCTGATAGCCATATCCCCCAGCCCCAATGCTAGCAAACTAGTTCCCAGTTCTGGGCTGGCAAAACCCTGCCAGTCTAACGTTTCTCTTGGGGCAGCTCCCAGTCAGCAAGTTCTGCTCTTCTTCTAACCATAATGATTAAAATAAAACCCCTGGTTCTTCCTGGATCTGTCTCCTGAACCAGAGATGCCCTCCTGACAATCTCACAGGGACTATCAGACCTCAAAGCCCAAGAGGATGAAAGGTCATGGTCCCCTAGGAATCAGGTAGTGATCATATCCTTATCATGGGAAGGAGTCCTGGGATCGGGGTCTTATGTTTCCTGACCGTATGTCTCCCATGAGCGAAAACCTCAGGGGGACATTAAGCTCGTCCCCTGGTCTCTCTCCACTCTCACATATCCACTCAGGGAGCCATCAGCTAAGCCCAGGTGGACCCCCCACTGAGGACTGATAGCTCCCACTTTGGTGAGGCAAGAGTCCCTCTGTCCCCAACACTGTCCCTTCCTCCACTGGCCCCCAGGAAACATCTCACTCACGCCTCTCCCTGGAGTCCTACAACCTCTCTCGTTCATTATCCCCTCCTTCTCATTCCCCCTTGGGCTCATTTCCCCTCCCTGACGGCCAGTGCAAGCAGCTGGAGGTGCCAGTGAGTGGATAATATATTATATGCGTGCATATGTAAATACATACATGTATAATACACACACACACACACACACACACACACACTCAGGTTCTTTCTCTTCATTCCTGTTTATAAGAAGTCATTTTTTCTATGAATACATTTATGCATTCTACCTCCTGAAAAGTATTAGAAATCTTTCTCTTTATTCTTATGAAAATGCGCCTTCACGTACTCACTTTTTATTGACGTTTGTAAGTACCCACGTTTTCCCTATTCAAATTCTGCCCTTATTCCAACCCTGAAGACTGATCTTTCTGGACCTGGCCCCTGAACCAGAGGGGTCCCCCTCTATCTCAAAGGGATTACCACTTCTCAGAGCCCGGGGATGGAAAGGCAAGATCTCGGAGGGCCCAAGTGGGGACCGGTTCCATATGATGGGGGGAGTCCTGGGGTCTGAGGCTTTTGTTTCCTGAACACTTTCCTCCCATGCTCAGGAGCCTGAGCCTCAAGGGGGCTTTGGGCTGGTTCCTTGGCATCTCTGATTTATCAGATATTCCCTCCCAGCCCTCGGGGTCCCCAGGGAGCCTCCCGGCAAGGGGAGCTGGACCTGGGCAAAGCGAACCTGCCCTCGACCCCGCCCCCTCCCGCCCGCTGAGCGCAAATGGTCGTTGACGTCAGCGCCCTCTTTGGTGATGCACGAGTAGCCCCTCCCTCCCCTGGTCCCCACCAGACATTCCACTCACCCTCATCCTTATAGTCACCATCCCCGCCCCCACACGCTCTCAAGCTCATTTCGCCCTCCCTCAAAGATCTTCTCCTGTCCATTTTTCGCTGCTCCACCAAGCAGTCCTCGGGGTCTTAAGGGAGCCACCAGCCAACTCGAACTGAGTCTGGCCAAGGTGGACCCCAATATGCGCACCGACCGCTAATGTCCCGTGAGGTCAGCACCCACTGTGGTAGGGCAGGAGACCCCTGTCTTCAAACCCGCCCCTCCCTCCCCTGCCCCCCTTCACTTCATATAGAGTGAAAGAGTGAGTATCCATACATATCAAAATATAAATGGAAGATATCAATTCTTACCTGTGAGGGGATATGTCTAAATCTTTCATCATCCTTTTCCGCATGGTTTTCCTTAGGAGCTAAGGTTCTCAGGATGTTTTTCCTTTGGCTGCCCTATATCTCCATGTCCTAAGTCAAGCAGACATTTCTGAACACTTGAGATGCTCTTTTGTCTGCTCCCCGTTGTTACAGATTAAAATTCTTTATCAAATGTACTATGAGTGTGTATTTCTGTGTATGTATATCCTAACTTGCATATCCAATGCTCTGTTTGATCATTGATTTACCAGTGTGTATATCTGTGTGTAAGCATGGAAGAATTTGTTTTTTCTCTGTCTCCCTCTGTCTCTGTCTCTCTGTCTGTGTCTCTCTCTGGCTCTCCCCCTCTTTCTCTCCTTGTTTGTATGTCCTAATCTCCATCCAGCCCCATGTTCCTTTCTTTATTGCTAACACTTTGAAATAGGTCAGACTGGAGTGTCTTTCATGGGGACCATGTGAAATGCCTGTGGCTCCTGTTTCTGACCTCTTCAGGCTGTTTACATCTGTAAGACAGCCTTAGTCATAGATATCCATGAAACTGATCTTTACAGGTTGAGGGAGAAGTTCTCTTTCCCTGATGGGAAGAACCTCATTGACCTTTCCAGGGTGGGAAAGGAAAGGGTACATGAACTCTGGTCATGGGGTTATTTGGGCTTCCTTTCCCACCCAGTTCCCAGAGGTCCATTCTGCTGCCCAAACAGGTTCTTTTGAACAGCTGAAAATCCTCCCCTCTGTTCTATTGATCATCTTCTCCTTTTACTCATCAAGGAAGTCCAAGTGCCACCCAGCTCACCTCCACCAAGCACTCCTTGACCCCTGTTTCTCCAAGGCTTGCCTCTTCTGTCCAAGACTTTGCTAACACTACCACATTGGGAATGTCCAAGGCACACCTTGTCCCTCACTAGAATGAGATTTCTCAGAGGGCAGGAAACCAGGGCCCTGCTAGGCTAACACCTCCAAGCCCCAGGATCCTGTTAAAGGAGGGCTCTGAGAGAAGCAGGTGTGTGTGTGGGGTCATCTCCCCTGTTTCACAAATGGAACAAGGAAGGCATGAGATTAGTTCAGGCTCACACTACTATGTGCGTATCTGACTAACCCAAAGTTTGGGGTGAGGAAGTTGTTTTACTTTTTATTTTTCCTCGTGGTAGGAATTGAAGACTCCCAGAACCCTAGGTCTAAAGGAAACACACCCACAGGCTTCTGGAGAGTTCATTTCCAAGCTGAAGTCCATGAAGCTTGACTGTCAGAGGAGGGAGAAGTCAAGATGGAAGCCAACTAGTCCAGCAACAAGAGAGACCTGGGCTCAAGCCTGGGGTCTGCCCCTTCCTGGCTGTGGGACCTTGACCATGTCCTTGCCCTCGTTAATTTTTTCTCAAGTGAGGAGGGTGGACCAGATGAGCTCTGAGGTCTCTTCCAACGCTCCACCCTCTAATCTGTTGAAACCTACAAGCCCACTCAGACCCTACCCTCGTATCTATACCCCTGCCAATGTTAGCAAAGTAGTCCCCAACCACAGCCAATGAGAAATCCCTGCTAGTCGAATACTTCCCCTTGGGGCAGCCTCCAGTCAGCAAGTTCTGCCCTTATTCTAACCCTAACTCCTGACTCGGAAGTGCCCTCCCCTCCCCACCACTTTCCACATCTCACATGGGCTGTCAGATCTGCAATTTCAGAGGAGTGGAAGGTGAAGTATTATTAGGGACCCGTTAGAGACTATTTCCCTAGCATGGGCAAGATTCCTGCTATTCTGGGGCTTATGTTTCCTGTCCCCTTGTCTCCTATGCACAGGAGACTGAAACTCTGCTGGTCTTTGGGCGGGTTCCCTGACCTCTCTCCCCTCTCAGATATCCACTCTCAGTTCCCGGGGTCCTCAGGGAGCCGCCATCCAAAGGGAGCAGAGTCTGGGCGGCGTGAATCCCCCTCTGAGCACCAGTACACGGTAACATCTCAGCCTACCTTGATGAGACAAGGGAAGCCCCTCCCTCCACTGGTCCCTTCCTGGCATCCCACTCACCCCACTCCTTATAGTCACCCTCCAAGGCTCATTCCTCCCTCCCCCAAAGATCCTACATCGCGCAGTCCTCGGAGTCCTTAGGGAACCACCAGCCAATAGGAACTGAGTCTGGTCAAGGTGGACCCCAATATGAGCATCTAACGCCAGTGATGTCAGTGCCCACCGTGCTCTGGCAGGAAACCCCTCTCTTCAAACTCACCCCTCTCTCTACTGCCCCCTACCCGACATTCCGTTCACCTTTCTGTCTGCAGTCAGCATCCCTCCCCAAATCCCAACCCCCCCCCAGGTTTTCCTTCCCCAGTAGTCTTCTCCTACTAATTTTCTTTCCCCTCTCTCCCCATCAACATCGCGCTCATTTGCGGGCTAATTTTTCTCTCCCACCCCGAAGCTACAAGTATATCGAGGAGGCTGTCCTGCTTGTGGCCATTCCGTGAGCCAGGCAAGGAGGAGAGCACCTCAGGGACCAGGACTGATGCCCAGTGATCTCCTGTTGTCAGTCTAGACGCCCCCCATCCCCCTCTTCACAACTACTGGCCTTTGTGGATTCGTAGTCATAACGGCTCAATTTTTTCCCCTGTATATAAATTTGTGAAGGCAAAAGTTGGCTAGGGACCTGTCAGGGACTGTTTCCCTAGCATGGGCAAGATTGCTGCGGTTCTGGGGTTTATGTTTCCTGGCCCTTTGCCTCCCATGCTCAGGAGGATGAACTTTATGGAGCCTTTGGGCTGGTCCTCTATCCTCTCTCCCCTCTCAGATATCCATTCGCAGTTCTTGGGGTCTTCTGGAGGAGAGGGGTCTGACCGAGAGTGAATCCCCCGCTGAGCACCACTGACTGGTGTCATCAGTGTTACCTTCTTGAGGCAGGAGTAGCCCCTACCTCCACTGGTCCCCACCAGGCAACCTACTCACCCTCTTCCTTATAGTCACCAGCCCACCCCACACACACTCTCTAAGGCTCATTTCCTCTCCCCCAAAGATCTTCTGTCCATTTTTCGCTACTTTATCGCAAAGTCCTCGGGGTCTTCAGGGAGCCACCAGCCAACCGGAACAGTTTGACCGAGGTAGACCCCAAAATGAGCGCCGACCGCCAAAGGCCCGTGGCGTCGGCGCCCACCGTGGTAGGGTAGGAGACCCCTCCCTTCAAACCCGCCCCTCCCTCCACTGCCCCCTTCCCGACATCCCATTCACCTTTCCCTCTGCAGTCAGCATCCCACCCTTACAAGTCCCCTCCCGCCCAGGTTTTCCTTCCCTACCAGCCTTCTGGGCCTCATTTTCCTCTGTCCCCCAACCCCCACCGTGTTCAATATGGAGTTAATTTCCCCCTCCCCTCCGCTGCGACAAATATCCCGACTTGCCAGGGGAGTGTCCTGATTGTCGCTATTTGGGGGAGCCGGGCAGGAAGGAAGAGGATGCCAGAGTCCAGGATTGATGCCCAGAGACCCCCTGCTGTGTGTGCAACCAGCCCTCTGTGCCCCTGGGCTTTGTATCTTCCTAGTCACAAGCCCTCGATTTTTTCTCCCGTATATATTTCTTGGGGATCATCTATTTTCTCTACTCCTCATTTTAAGTCCTACATGACTCTCCTTATAGTCTTCTGTCTACGGGATTGTGTCTTCCTCCTTCATTGCCGAAAAAGATCATGCCAGCAGAGAAATAATGACATGACTTGCACTTGATTTTGTTTTGAGTGAGTGAGGGCTGTGCAGGTCACCAGCCTCACTTCTCCTCCAGAGCCAACTGAATCCAATGGCCAGATATTCATGAGGATGACTGGAGATGCCCCAGGATGAGGCAATTGGGGTTAAGTGACTTGCCCAAGGTCACACAGCTAGTGAGTGTCAACTGTCTGAGGTAAAATTTGAACTCAAATCCTCCCGACTCCTGCACTGATGCTCTATTCACTGCACCACCTAGCTGCCCCACAGGATTATGTCTATATGATTATATCATCCTATGTAAAGGAAACAACTTGTGTATTTCATTTATGGACTTTCTCTACCTTCATCTATGCTTACTCATATATAAGACTACAGAGTTTCTCCTGTACAATGTAACCTTCTCTTTCTGTAAATAAATATAGAGAGAATATGTGACAAGTCATACTGGAAAAGAGAATATATAACTTATGCATGTATGTATCTATCCATGTATGTATGTACTCTAGTTCTGTCTCTTCATTCTAATGTAGACAAAGTCATTTAGTCTTTCTATAAATTATGCGATTTATATATTTTATCTCCTCATACACGTTGATAATTATTCTCTCTACTCCTAGGCATATGAGTATTCACATACTCATTCTCTATTCATCTATATGACTACCCACGTTTTCCATTTTCATCTGTGTACCTGTGTATGTGCTAACCTCCATCCCATCCATTTTCAATCGTTGCTAGCATGGAGTAATGAGTCAGATTGGAATGTGTTTCACGGCGGCCACATCTTTTTATATTGTCCTTTCCTTTAGCTTCCTGTTAACTAGAGCATTACTCCAATCAGTTTGGCCCAAAGTCCGAGAAACACTTGTTCCTAGCTCTCCTGGGGAAGTTGTTCTCATGGCCTCATTTTGACAAACAATTGGATTTGGCCTCTGCATCCGGTCTCTTGTCTGATTGGACCTGATTGGACATCAGTCATAGATGTTCATGAAGCTGATGTGGGCAGGTTTGGGGAGAAGCCTTCTTTCCCTGGTGGGCAGAACCTCACTGACCTGCCCAGGGTGGAAAAGTAAAGGGCACATGAGCTCTTCTCAGGCATTATTTGGGCTTCCTTTCCCACTCTGATTCCTAGAGGGCCCTTCTGCAGCCCAAGTAGGTCCCTTTTCGGGGCTGAAAATTCGCTGAAAATTTCGCTCTTTTAATAATCTGCTTCTTCCTTCCCATCAAGGTGAAAGGCAAAGGTTTAGTAGGGCCTCATGAAGGACTGTTTCCCTAGCGAGGGCAGATTCCTGCAGTTCTGGGGCTGAAGTTTCCTGGACCCTTGTATCCCCTGCTTGAGATGCTGAGTCTCAGGTGTGCTTTGGATGGGTCCTCTGGCCTCGCTCCTCTCTCAGATATCTGTTCTTAACTCTCAGGGTCCTCAGGGAGCCACAAGCCAAGCAGAGATTACCCTAGGCCAGATGAACCACTCTCTGAGCTCCGATGGCTGGTGGCATCAGCGCTTACCTTGGTGAGGCAGGAATCTTCCTCCCGCCAACAACGCCTCTCCCTTAGCTGGCCCTTATCAGGAATCCCACTCACCTATCTCCATGGAGACATCATCCCTCCACCACACACCACCTCCGTCTCAGTTTCCCTGCCCTACAGATCCTCTCCAGCTCATTTTCCCCTCCCCTACAGCTCTCTCAGGCCCTTTCAGCTATCTCTTAAGACATTCTCGGGCTCATTTCCCCCTCCTCTTAATAACTTCTTGGGGTCACTTTTCCTTCCCCCAAAGCTGCTGCAAGTATCTCGAACTCCCAGAGGAGTTTCCTGACTACAGCCATTCTGGAAGCTGGGCAGGGAGGAAGAGGACCCCGCAGACCAGGACTGATGTCCAGCGACCCCCTGCTGTCTGTGCAGACGGCCCCTTGTCCCGCTTTTCAAAACCACTGCGCTTTGTGTATTCATATCCAGGTGGACTCAAATATTTGCTCTGTATATTCATTTCCTCTGCATGCTTCATTTTTCCTCTTTATAAGAATTGAGTTACTCTCTTTACATTCCTACACAAACCTTAATACGTAATATGTAGAATTATAAAGGGTCATTCAATACATGTTATTGTATATTTTAATATAGTATGTATCATGATATATTTATATAAGATTATATCATATATGGGAGAGAACTCATATACTTCATATATATTAAACAGGTTTTATATATATATATATATATATATGTATGTATGTATGTATGTGTGCATGCATAATGCTCTCTTTGCCGAGGCATACTCATATATAAGCCTGCAGAGTCTTTCCTCTACAGATTACAACTTCATACTTATGTAAATGAATATGTAGAGAATCTATGACAATTCACATGGATGAAGACAGAGATTATATAAACATATGTACTCAGCTTCTTTCATATAGGAATTCATTCTAAAATTCATTGACATGATTTATACTTTCTATTTTCTCAAAAACATTAAGAATCATTCTTTCTCTTCTGACATACATGACTACTTACATATTCACACTCTCTTCATGGTTACGAGTACACATATTTTCTCTCTTCATATATGTATGTATGAATATATATAGGTAAGTAGGTATATGTTTTCTCTACACAAGGATGAGTATGCCTCTATCCTCTCTATATTTCTAAAAAGTATTTCACCGCTTCTCTTCCTGTTAGAGAATATATGGAGATTCCTCTCTATGAGCATACAGAGCATAACAGACTCATATAAAGGAGTATAGACAGAGAATAAAGGTAACTGTACATAAAGGGACAAGAAGAGAATGAGTCCTCACAAATGAAGTACTCATATAGGAATATCGAAAGGCTCTAACAATGCTGACATAAGCCAACATAGGGTGGGAATACATGAATAACCATATAAATGAATTGAAAGAGACAATACAGTTTCTTTAAGTGCAGTGAATACATGGTTGCTCATATATATGAATGTAGAAAGACTATGGGGGAACTCATGTATATATTGATTCACATAGAGAAAGGATACATGAATACTGACATATGAATAACAGGGAAGTACATGAGAGAATTCACACCATAAAGGGCGTAGTAAAACCCAGATGTATGGATATATAGAGAGCAGAACTGAGTACACGGACATGTCTATAAATAAATGGAAGATATCAATGTTCATGTGTGAGGTGATGTGTTTAAGTCTCCCTCATCCTTTTCCACATGATTTTCACTTGTAGGTAAGGCTCTCAGCCTATTTGCCCTATGGCTGCTCTATCTTTCCATGTCCTAATTCAAGATTTTTCTGAAGGCAATTTTGAGATCCTCTTTTGTCTCTTCACCATGATTACTAACAGATATAGATTAAAATACTTTATCAAGTTATTTATCAGGGTGGGAGATACAAGTGGGAGTGGGATAGGGTAGGAGTGAATGTTCCTATGCCTGAACGTATATGCTGATCCAGACTTCCATTCCATTCAGTGTTCTATCATTGGTACACCAGTGCGTGTAAAGTGTAGGAGTGTATTTTTCTGTTTCTGTGTATGTCCTAACTTACATCTCATCAAATGTTTAACCATTGCTGCACAATTGTATGTGTATGTGAGCCTCGACATTTTTGTGTGTCTCTGTATGGCTGTGTGTATGTCCTAACTTCCATCTCACCTCCTGTTTCATCATTGTGATCACATGGCATTGATCATCCAGTGTGTGTTTGTTTCATGGAGGCCACATATTTATATGTTGGGCCTTCCTTTAAATTTCTGTTAACTACACTGTTAGCTCCAGTCAGTCTGAACCTGTTGAAGAAGTGTGTATATTGCTACTGGTGAAAATGCTCTCCTGTATTTTTGACCTCATGTGGACAAACAATTGGGTTGGGCTCCTACTTCTGGCTCTTCAGTCTGTTTTCAGCAAGAAATAACCTTAGTGATAGATGTCCAAGAGTCTGATCTAATTCTCCCAAGAGGGAGAAGCCCTCTTTCTCTGCTCACCAGAATCCCACTTCCCTCCCAAGGGGGAGAAAGGGAATGGCATAGAAGCCCTGGTCATGGGGTTATTCGGGCTTCCTTTCCAACCTAGTTCCCAGAGGCCTTTTCTGCAACCCAGTGAGTTCATTTGTACACCTGAAAATGCCCACCTCTGTTCTATAGATAACCTTTCCTTCACATTCCTTCCCCTCAGTGAAAGCCCAAGTTCCCCCCAACCCACCTCCACCAAACAGTTCTTGATCCTTGCCTCTCTAAGGCTTGTCTCCCCTGGTCAAAACTTTGATATTACTGTCATGTGCAACATGTCCAAGTCATTCCTTTTTTCTCATCAAATCAGGAATTCTCTGAGGGCACGAAACAAGGATATTGCCAAAGCCACCACTCTAAGACCCAGTAAGATGGTATAGTAGGACTGTGAGTGAAGCAGGTGGAGGTCATGCCCCTTATTTGACAAACCCATTCAGGGAAGGCATAGGATTGGCTCAGACTAAGGCCCTGCTTAACGTACATCTCAGATTGCCCCAAAGTTGGTGAAAAGAGAGTGTGACTCAGTTTGACTCTCACTTAACCTCACAGACCTAAGTGGATCCCTAGCTCCATGCACAACCTGCCCACCAGCCTACTGGATGTGCTATCCCGGGCACCTTCAGCCCTTGAAGTTTGTCTGTCAGAGCATGGAGCGGCCAAGGTGGAAGCTACCTGGTCTGGAACGCCGGAGAGACCCTGGCTCAAGGCCGAGGTCTGCCCCTTATTGCTTCTGGGACCTTGGTCATGGACATACCCTCCTTTGGCCTCAGTTACACTTTTCTCTAACGAGGAGTTTGGATCAGATGAGCTCTGAGGACTGGTATAGCCCTCCCTCCTACCCACGGGCATTCACACTCTACCCACTTGTATCCCAAAATCTCTTTCCCATGCTAGCAAAAACTAGGTCCCACAGCCCCAGCTGGGAAAAATCCTGCTAGTCTCATCTTTTCCCTTGAAGAAGCCCCAATCAGGATTTGCCCTATTCTAACCCTAAAGAGTGGATTTAAGCCCATGGTTCTTCCTGGACCTGCCTCCTGAACCAGAGGTACCCTGCCCCATCTCACAGGGGTTGTCAGGGGGTTGTTGGGGACCATTTCGCCACCATGAACAACAATCCTGGGGTGTGGGGCTTATGGTTCCGGGCCTCTGGTCTCGCATACTCAGGAGCCTGAACCTCAGCGGGGCTGAGGGCGGCTCTCCTGGCCCCTGTTCCCTCTCAGATATCCACTTCCAACGGTAGGGGTCCTCAGGGAAACAGCAGCCAAGCAGAGCTGAGGTTCGCAAGGCGGTCCTCCCCGCTTCCCCTCACCCCAGATCAGTGTCTATGGCCGGTGACGTCAGCCCCGCCTTGGTCCGCAGGAGTCGCCCTCCCGCCCATGCTGCTGCCCCCCCCACTCCATCCCCCTCCCCTGACGTCCCTCTGACCTCTCTCTTTGCAGTCAGCATCCCTCCGTCACAAGTCCTGTCAAGCTGTTTTTCTTTCTTCCCACCTTTTCCGCTCTTCATCTCCCCCAAAAAGACCTTTATGAGCTCATTCTCCCTCCCCCACCGCCATTACGAATGTCTCGAGTGTCGGGTGGGGTGACCTGACTTATCATTCAGGGAGCCGGGGAAGGGAGGGAAAGGACCCCGGGGACAGGCACTGATGCCCTGATACCCCCTGCTGTGCGCAGACGGACCTCTGTCCCTTCTTGCAAATCACTGGGATTTGTGGTGTATTCTGATCCAGGAGGGCTCATCTGTACTTTCATATAAGGGAGCAACCTTCCGTTCTCTCCATTATTAGTCTAATATTATTAATACTCTCATTAGTACTAATAATGTTAAGTATTATTAGTACGGAATGCTTCTCTTTATAATCCTAAATAGGATGATAAATACATGTGTATATATGTATATACATATATAAATAACTATATATAGAAAAAACTCGCACATTTCATTTATCTACCTTCCCTTTCTTCATCTATATCTACTCACATATGACTACAGTGTGTCTCTCCTGTAGAATATAATGTCCTACTTATTTAAATGAATGTGTTATAGACAATATATGGCAGTTCATATATATGAAGAGAAAGAAACTATTTATACGTATAAGTACTCAGACTCTTTCTCTACGTTATTATGTTCTTGAAGCCATTTGTTTTTTTTCTTATAATTCCTTTATGGGACACATATTTTATCTCCTCAGTATCATTAGTCATCACTCTATTTTCTATACTAATGAGTTGTCACATATTCACTCTGTATTCATATCTGAGTACCTATGTTTTCACTATTCATTTATATATACATGCGTATATAAACATGTGTACATTCTCTTTCTCTATTCATATATGTTAATTCTCCTTTATCCTCTCTATTAGTCCAAAATTTTTCTCCTGCTCCTTTCCTTTTGAAAGAATATATCAAAATTCTTCTCTATTTACACTCCGAATAGATCAGTATTCATATGAAGGAAAATAGCAGTTAAAGGTACCTGTAAGTAGAGAAATATGGGAATGAATGAGAACTCTCAAATAAAGTACTTATATAGGGATATAGAAAGATTTTGTGAATGTGAGTATATGCCAATAGACAGAAGATAAGAATAATTTTACATGAGTCAGAAGAGACAATATAGTATATTTACATGCAGTGAATGCATGCTCATATATGTATATGTGTTTGTATGTGTACATATGGACAACTATCTGGAGTATAGGGAGGAACCTTTACATATTGATTCATTTATACAGGATATATGCATACTAAAATATGAACACCAAAACAATATGAAAAGATATTTATACATAAAGGGAACAAGAGTACTCATACATGTCAAAATGCACATGGAAGATAGGAATGCTATTCTGTGAGGAGATATGTCCAAATATTCCACGATCTTTTTACTTGAGATTTTCATAGGAGTTGAGCTTCTCAGCCTGTTTTGCTTTTCTCTGCCAAACCGCACCACTTCCCAAATCAATCAAATGTTTCTGAAGGCACTCTGCAGACTCTGTTACATCCCCTTACCATGATAACTAATTGATGTGGAGTATTTTTTGTTTCATGGATGTAATTGATTGCACCAGACTGTGAGTGTAACTGTGTGTATCAATGTGAAAGTGTGTGTGTTTCTGTATGTCTGTCTGTTTGTGTTTCCTAACTTCTGTCCCACTACCTGTGCAATCGTTGCTAATGCACTGCAATGGGTCCCCCCTATAGAAACCTAGGGTCACTTTCAGACTCTATCCCTACATCCATTCAACTCTCTCCACAATGCTGGTAAATTACTTCCGCCACGCCCAGATGAGAAACCCCTGCCAGTCAAGTGCTGCCCCTTGGGCCAGCCCCTAACCAACAAGTTCTGCCCTTAGTCTTCCTTTCTTTCAATCCTAAAGATTGGAAGAAAACCCATGGTTCTTCCCAGTCCTTCCCCCTGAACCACAGACCCCACCCCCACCCCCACCCCCACATCTCTATCTCACAGGGACTATCAGACCTCCGAGTCCAGAGTGGTGGGCGAACAAGGTCACGTAGTAACCAGTTGGGGGCATTTCCCTTCCATGGACAGAAGTCTTGAAATCTGGGGCTTATGTTTCCTGGCTTCTTGGCTCCCCTTCTCAGGCACCTGAGCCTCAGGTGGGGTTTGGGCGGGTCCCCTGGCATCTCTTGCTTCTCAAATATCCTCTCCTGGACCTAGGGCTTCTCCAGGGCATCACCAGCAATGCCAATTAGAGTCTGGACAAGGTGGACTCCCTAGCCCAACTCCCCTGAGGGCCTAGCACCGATGGCTAATGACTTCCCCATCAACCTTGCCGAGGCAGGAGAGCCCCTCCAGTCACCGCGCCTCCACTAAGCCCAGTCAGGCATTCCACTCACTTCTCTCCTTACGGTCATCATCCCCCTCCGCTCCCCACCACCCACGTCCTCTCCGCCTCATTTCTCCTTCCCCCACACCTCCCATCTGCTACCTGTGGCTCCAGCTGCCTGAGGCGTTTCCTGACTGTGGTCACTGCCGATGATGTGCTCAGAGGGAGAGGACCCCGGGGACCAGGACTGGTGGATGCCCAGAGACCCCCCAGTGTCTGTGCAGATAGCGTGAACACACACACACACACAAAAGATTATATCGCCCTACATATAGTTAAGAACTTGTATGCTTCATAAGTGTATTATACATTACACAAATTCTCTATCTTTAAAGTATTAGAGTGTCATACATCACAGCTTCATGCTTAATATATATATATATATATATATAAACATGTGGATCATATAAGGCAACTCGTATATATGAAGATAGAGAACATATTCCTACATGTAGCTACACAGTTTGAGTCTCTTCATTCTTATGTACAGAAAGCAACTCATTCTTCCTAGAATTTCATTTATATGACTTAAGCATTCTCTCCCTCAGAAAGAATGTCAATCATTTTTTCTATTCCAACCTATGAGTACTCGCATTTTCACTCTTAGTTCGTATCTGAGTACCCCTATTTTCTCTATACATTTGTTTAAATCTACATATATACTTGTGTATACATTATCTCCCTACTCTCATATATTAGGTCTCCTAAATGCTCTCTATATTTTAAGAAGTATTCCACTGCTTTTCTCTCCATGATAGAATATATGAAGACTCCTGTCGATGTAAACAAGGAGTTTATCAGGACTCACATACAGGAATCCAGACAGAGAATGAGGGTACTTGTAGGTATATAAATATCGAATGAATGAGTACTCACAGCTGAAGTACCTATGTAGGAATATAGAAAGTTTCTATGAATGCTCATACATGCCAATATAGAGAGAAAATATGAAAATCATACCTAAGAATCACAAGAAATGACATAGTATGTGTATGTGTGTATATACGTTTATAATGAATGTATGATAACTCATGAAAATATATGTATGACTGTCTAGATTATATGGGGAAATCTACATATATATATTGATTCATTTATGGAGAGGATACATGAATATAACAACCTAAGGCATTCTGGAGGAATCTTCCTTCATATGAATACATACACATGTTCACGTATATGAGATGATTCCTCAGATGTATGGATACAGAGAGAGGAGGCGAGTCTTCATGCAGGTCAAAATACACTTGGAAAATAAGAATGCTCACCTAGGAGGAGATATGTCTCAATATCCTGCCTTCTCTTTCCATGATGTTTTCTTTAGGAGTTAAAGTTGCTCAGTCAGTGTTCCCTTTGTATGCCAGACCTCTCCGTATGACAAGTCAAGCAGATGTTACTGAAGGGACTCTGGAGACCCTGTTCAGAGAAATCCGTGTGGGTGTCTGAGCCCTGAAAGTTGACCTTTTTACAGAAAGTCTTCTGGAACCTCCATTTTTATGTGAGGGTTCAATCCTTATCTGTCTCTGCTCTTCCTGAAGGGGGAATTAAATAATTGAATTGAATGCTCATTAATTTAAAGGAAGTGGTATTTAACTTGGGAATTCTAAATAATCAAGTCATTTTGTAAAAAGGATAAAGTAAAAACAGGTGTAAAATTTTGAGGCAACATCATTATAGACACACATATAGAAATATGCAATTTGCAAGGGTATAAGAGTTCCGCCTTCTTTTGTATTTTAATATCTCCTTTGTATTAGAATGGCTTCCATAGATCATTGTAACACTACTCATTCAGCTTGTTAATAGTTTCTATACCAGTTGCAGTTGAAATAAAGATTGAAAGAGCATAGGGTATTTATAACCTCAATTATCTAAAGTTTCAAGGGAAATGTGGGCTCCCAAATAACATCAGAACTACAACCTCTGAGCTGGCTGTCCCAACATGAGAAATCCAGGTTACTGGAGAAGTCAAGGTTCAGAGTCTGAGGCTGTGTGAGTCTCTTCCTGTGCCTCCCCCATGTAGGCGGAGATTTCTGTTTCCTCCTCCTCCTTCCTTTGTGGTCATCTCATAAATATGCCAGCTTCTATTTGGATGGTGAACCCTGCACTTAGTTAGGGTTCCACAGGGACGTTCATTTCTCTTCTAATAAATCCAGTGGTAATGCACGTGTCACGACTTTTGATAGTTTTTGGTTAGCAAGACTCTTTTGTGTATGAACCACGATTTTTAATTGATAGCGATTAAGATTTTGTTATGAAATGATTAGGTGCACCTGTATGTGTTTGCATGTCTATAAGTGTTGGAGCATGTATATTTCTCTCTGTGTCTCTCTGTCTCTATCTGTGTCTCTCTCTGTCTCTGTCTCTCTATCTCTCTCTCTGTCCTAACTTCCATCCCACCCCATTTGATCATTGTTACACCAGTGGGAATAAGAGTGGGAGCTGGTTTGTTTCTTTGTGTCTCTACTAAGTTATATGCCATCTAGTGCTTGATCATTGATTAACACATGTGAGTGTGTGTGTGAGTGTGGTAGGATGTGTCTTCCTTTGTATGTGTCTTTCTATATGTTTTTTATGTCCCAACTTCCCTCACACCACCGGCCAAGAGGAGTTGAGTCTGGGTAAATTGGAAGCCCTGCTGAGTGCCCATGACTGGTGATGTCAGCCCCCACCTTGGGGAGACAGGAGTCTTCCCACTAAGCCTACTGCTCCCTCAGCTGGCCCCCAGCAGACATCCTACTCCCCTGTGCCCTTCCAGTCAGTATCCCTCACCCAGACGCTCTTTTACAATTGTTTCCTGTCCCACCCCTTGCCACAGCTAAACGTTGCTAACCTGCCAGTGGTGTGTACTTACTGTGGCCCATTCCGAGAGCCTGGCATGGAGAGAGAGGACCCCGAGTCCCGGGGCTGATGGCCAGAGACTCCAGTCTGGGTGTGTCCACATGGCCCTCTGTTCCCCTCTTCAAAACCACTGGTCTTTGTGTGTTCTTATCAGGGAACGCTCAGATATCTCCTCTGTATTTTCCTCTAAGGGACGAACTGACCTTTCTCTTTTCCTCTTCATGGGAACTGAATTATTTTCTTTATAATTGTTTTTAGGATATAGACTATCCTCCCGTACACACAAAATGTCTTACTTTTCATTATATATATTCTCTATTCAGATGGACTCATTGATATCACTACAGTCTCTGTCCTTTAAAGCATAAATTCACATTTATGTAAATAAATATATTGTGAATAACTGGCCTCTCTTTCAGATGAAGATAAAGTCTACATTCTTTCATTAAGTAATCACTTTCTTTCTCTTCATTCCTAGGTAGGAATTCTAATTTTTCTTTCTTTTGGAGGGGGAAGGCAAGGCAATTGGGATGAAGTGATCTGTCCATGGTCACAAAGCCAGGAAGTGTTTAGTGTCTGAGGCTCAATTTGAACTCAATTTGAACCAGCCTTCCTGACTTCAGGGCTGCTGCTGTATTGCACTATCTCTCTGCTCCTACGTTTTTCTTTCTATACATTAAGGTAAATGGTTTATAGACTCTATCTCCTCAAAAACATCAGTAATCATTCTCTCTCTTCCTACATATACAACTACTCCTCTATTCATTCTCTGATCATAACTTTGAGCACTCATCTTCTCCCTTTTCATATGCATATATCCATATGTGAGTTGATGTTTGTGTGTGTGCTTACATTCTCTCTCTCTATTCACATCGAAGACTTCTACTGTATTTCCACCCTGTCACTGAAAGGATTGCATGCTTCTCTTCCTGTGTGAGACTTGTCTGCAAACACAGAAATATCGGTGCTCCTCTAGAAATAGATCACAGAAAGATAGACAAAAAAGAATGGTACCCCTCCATATATGGAATGAATGGACACATAGGAATGATGTGCTAGTATACGAATATAGAAAGTCTACAGAAATACTCATGTATGTGAACATATAGAGAGAACATATGAAGAATCAGATATACAAATCACAAGAGAAGATAGGATATAACATGAATTAAATACCATGATTTCTCATATGAATACGTATGTGTCTCTGTGTGTCTGAGAATCCAGAGTATGGAGAACCCATAGCAGATAGACAGACAGATAGATAGATAGATAGATAGATAGATAGATAGATAGATAGATAGATAGATAGATAGATAGATAGATAGACAGACAGACAGACAGACAGACAGACAGATAGATAGATAGATAGATAGATAGATAGATAGATAGATAGATAGATAGGTAAATGGATGGATGGATTCATTTACAGAGATGATATATGGGTTAAATATGAATAGCAAGACATAAGGAGGAGTATTCATCCATATGAAGACATAAAGAGAACATATCAGTACTTGCATGTATGGATTGAGTGAGAGAAGAGCTGAGTCCTTCTACATGTCAAAATACACAGGGAAGATAGGAATGCTAATCTGTGAGAGGATATGTCTAAATATTACACCATCTATTCCCATGTGATTTTCTTAGGTGTTCAGGTTCTCAGCCTGTTTTGCCTTTGTCCGACCCCTCCACTTCCCAAGTCAATCAGATGTTTCTGAAGGCTCCCTGGAGATCCCATTTTGTCTTTTTGCCATGATTACAAATTGATACCAATAAAAGATTTTTCATGAAGAGATTTTCCAGGGGACCATTAGTGGTTGTGTGTGTGTGTCTGTACTTCCACCCCTTCTTCTGTTGGATCATTGCTCCAGCACTGTGTGTATAAGTTTGGAAGCCTCTGTGTTTTTCTGTCTCTGTGTGTGTATGTCTTAAGTTAAATCCCATCTACTCTTTAATCATTAATTCACTAGTGTGTGTGTGAACACGTGTGTTTTCTGTGGGTGCCTGTATATTTTTAGTTAAATCTTGTCTATCGTTTAGTAATTGATTCACGAGTGTGTGAATGCCCGTGTGTTATTGCATGTGTGTGTGTGTACCCTAACGTCCATCCCACCCCCTGTACCATCACTGCTGCCACATTGGAATAGGTCAGACTGAGGTGCTTTTTGTGTTGTGCTTTCCTTTAATTTTCTATTAAAGACAATATTTGCTCCAGTCAGTTTGGACCTGTTGGGGAATGGTTTGTAACAATCTTGCTCAACTTGCTTTCCCATATATCACACCTCATCTTGACAAACAGTTGGATCTGGCTCCTACTTCTGGCCTCTTCATTTGGTTTTCAGTAGGACACAGTCTTAGTGAGAGATGTCCATGAGGCTTATCTCCACAGGTTTTTGGGGAGAAGTCCTCATTCCCTGCTGGGCAGAATCCCACTAATCTGACCAGGGTCATGGAGGGAAGGGCACATGAGTTCTTCTCACGACTTATTGGGGCTTCCGTTCCCACCCTGATTCCCAGAGCCCTCTTCTGTAGCCCAAGCAGGTCCCTTTTCACAAGTGAAAATCTCCTCCCTCTCTGTTATGTTGTTAACCTCCTCCTTCCTTCTCATTCCTGAACTCTCAAGTGTCACCCAGCACATCTCCAGCAAGCGGTTCTTGACCTCTGCCTCTCCAGGGCTTGCCAACTTTGGCCAAGGCTTTGCTACCACTACCACATTGGACATGTTCAATATACTTTTTTTTCCCTCATGAGACTCGGAATGGTCTGAGGGCAGGAAACAGGGTCCTTATCTAGCTAACATTTCTATGACACAGGAAAATGTTTTGAGCAGGGCTCTTTGTGAAGCAGGTGGTGGGAGGGGCGGGGGAAGTGTCATCCACTTACTCCACAAAAGGAAGAACGCTATTCATAGAAGACCTAAGATTTGCTCAGACTCACTCTGGAAAGTGTGCATCCCATGCAGGACCAAAGCTTGGGTGGGGGGCTGAACAGTGGATTACTTCTTGCTTAACCCCAACATTATAACTGAAGTCTTCCAGAACCCTCAACTCTATTGGGAACCTGCCCACGAGTTTCTGGGGAGAGCCTTTTCAGGGACTTTCAGCTTATGAAGTTTGGCTGTCAGAGGAGGAAAGGTCCAAGATAGAAGCCAGCTAGCCTGTCAGGCAAGAAAGACCTGGACTCAAGGCCTGAATCTGCCCTTTACTGACTGTGTGACCTGTGCCAGGTCCCTGCCCTCCTATTGGTTGCAGTTACTCTTTTCTCCAATAAGGAAGTTTGGACCAGATGAACTCTGAGGGCTCTTTCAGTCCTCTATCCTATCCAAACCTACAAACCCACTCACTCTCATATCTATACCCCTGCCACAGTTAACAGATTAGCCACCCCCACCTCCATAAGAAATCCCTGCCACCATAATGCCTTCCCTTGGGGCAGGCCCCATCTAGCAACTTCTGCCCTTATACTAAATCTAAGACTGGAATAAAACTTATACTTCTATCTTTACCTGTCCTCTGAACCCAAGCTGTCCCCTCACCAGTCCCCTGATTTCACAGAGGCTGTCAGACCTTGGAGCACAAGGCGCAAGGTGGTTTTGAATGTCAAGATCCATTAGGGACCAGTGGGGGACCATTTCCTTAACATGCACAGGAGTCCTGGGGTGTGAGTCTTATGTTTCCTGGCCCCTGGTCTCTCACGCTCTGGAGCCTGAGCCTCAGCTGGGCTCTCTCCCCTCTCAGATATCCACTCCCAGTCCTCAGGGTCCTCAGGGAGCCACCAGGCAAGGGGAGTTGAGCCTGACTAAGGCGGACCTCCTGCTGAGCTCTGATAGCTGCTGATGTCAACTCCCACTTTGGGGAGCCCAGAGTCTCCCTTCCTCTAACAACACCCTTCGCTCCACTGATCCCCACCAGACATTCCACTAACCAACTCCCTTGAGTATGCATCCCTGTCTCACACTCCCTCTGGGAGATTGTCCCCTTCCCACCCTCACACCCTCTTATGCTCATTTCTCTTTCTTCCAAAGACCTTTCTGGATTATTCCACCATTTCCCCCTTCCTCCCTGTCTCTACAAGTTTTTGGAGCTGCCAGTGGGGCTACCTGACTATGGGCATTCCAGGAGTCTGGCACGGAGGAAGAGGATCCTGGGGACCAGCACTGATGCCCAGCGAGCCCCTGTGTGTGTCTAGGTGGCCATCTGTCCTCTTCAAAACCACTGGGTTTAGTGTTCTTATCCAGGAGGGTGAGGGAGGAACCTTCCATTCTCTGTTTATTCCTTTTTATGAGAGCTGAATGACTCTATAATAGCAAACATAGAAAGAACTCAGGTATTTCATTTGTATATATTCTTTTTATTACTGTATGAGTAATCGTGTATATGACTTTAGAGTCTCCTGTAGAGTAGAAGTCAATACTTATGTAGACAATATGAAAACTCACCCACATGAAGAATATGTATATAATGTATATACATACACATACACTCATGTTCTTTCTCGTCACTCCCATTTATGACGGTTCGTGAACTCTATCTAAAATTTTGTTAATATGACATGCACTCTATCTCCTCTTAAATTTTAGCAAGCATTCTCTCCATTCATACCTGTATGAGTTCTCACATGTTCACTCTCTATTCATCTGTATGAAGGCCCATCTTCTCCCTAGTCACACACAGACACACAGACACACACACACACAACACACAGACACTCACACACATCTTAATTCTCTCTCTATTCACCTCTAAGAGTTCTCCTATATTCTCATTAAAAGCATTCTGCTGCTTTCTCCTCTGAGAGAATATATGAAGAGGCCGGTCTATGAACACAGAAGATATCTGTACTCACATATAGGAATACAGAAAGAGAAGAAGGGATTATTACCGATAAAGGAATATTCAGGGGATGAGCACTCATAAGTGATGTACTAGCCTAGCAATGTAGGAAGACTGTATGAGTGCTTCTATATACCAATATGGAGAGAGTAGATGAATAGTGACATGTGAGCCAAAAGAGGCAGTATATTATATTAACATATACTGAATACATAATAGCTCACATATATATGTGATCCTTGAGATAGTATGTGGGAACATGTATATATTGATTAATGTAATTGTTGTGTTTGTCCCTCATTCTTAACATCAAGATGGTGACATGACTTGCAGTTCACTTTGACTTGAGTGAGGGAGGGCTCTGCAAGGTCACCCACCAGCCTCACTTTCTCCTCCAGAGTCATCTGGGTCCAGTGCCCTGACATTCATCAGGATGACTGGAGATGGCCCAGGATGCAATGGGAGACCCTGGTCTTTTGGGGCTTTAGACCTTAGATTTTTATTGAGAGAGGATATTGAAGTACTGAATTGTGAACAGAAAGGTATTATGGAGGAGTATTCATGCATATTCATACCTAAAGAGGACATATCAGTACTGAGATGTGTGCATGTAGTGAGAGAAGAGCTGAGTACTCATACCTGTCAAAATACACATGGAAGATAGGAATGTTCATCTGTGAGGAGAAATGTCCAAATATTCCACCATCTTTGTCCATGAGATTTCCCTCAGGAGTTAAGGTTCTCAGCCTGTTTTGCCTTTGTCTGTCCAACCTCTCCATTTCGTAAGTCAATCAGATATTTCTCCAGACACTCTGAAGTCACCTTTTCATCTCCTCATCATGATTACTAACTGATATCAGTTGAATTTTAATGAAATTATTTTATTGGGGGCATGAGTGGAAGCGTGGAAGTGTATGTATTTCAATGTTCTGTGTATAGGGGTGTGTGTGTGTGTGTGTGTGTGTGTGGTTTTATAAAGTCTATTATTAGACAGGTATCCTCTAGGGAAGAAAAGATTTTTAGGGAAGTAAAATAGCCATTTCACATTTCTCTTTGTAAAACCTTTTTTTCTTATGTTAGCTGAGAACCTAGAAGAAGAAGAATTCTCTAGTTGAGACTTGCTCTAAATGCAAAGTGCACTTTAAATGGGTGAACCTAATTGGCAAATTAATCCAAAGTAATTTGCCATTGTTACCAAATTGGATATTCTTATTGATAAGATTAGAAAAACATTAGCACAAGTAGCACACCAAAGAAATCATTTTAGACAGACAGCAGGAGCCCAGTCACAGGACTGTGATTAAGTTGTCATAAAGCTAGAGGAGATAGGTAAGGTCATAACTTTCAGTTCTCTTAGGGAAAATTTGGGAGACATTCAGGCCTGGTTTAATGTTGTGTCCTGTCTTGTGTCCATTGTGTTCATTTTCTGAAGGATACAACAAAATTTAGGAATGGTGGGTTTCTTCCTTCAGATTGAAGAGATTTTGTACAATTAGGAAAATCTTTAATAGAATGGGAAATCTGTGCTGTCTTCTCTGTGCTAATCCATGCTAGTAGGTACTTGCAAACATTTGTTTGGTCCTATGCTTTTCTCTGTGCCCTAATGAACTAGGGGGAAAAGACTGTAAAAAGTAAAGCTTTTAAAAAAAAGTTTTCGGAAAAGGTAAGTCTCTTTTTTTCTCTCTGTTTCCAATCCTGGCCACACTGTAGGTTGGAAGAGAGGAATAATAAATAAATAAAGAGATAAACAAACTCATAATAAATAATAAATAAAAATAAATAATGAGCCAATAAGTAAATGAATGAACAAGCAAGGAAATAAATGAAGAAAGAAAGAAAGAGAAAAAGAAAGAAACATAAATTTGATGTCTTCTACTGGAAAATTCTAATATTAGGACTTGAAAATTTTATATGAGCACTGACCAGAAGTTCCTCTTTCCCAGGACACTTTCTGGTTACATAAGGCACCCCTACAGGAAAGGACTTCTCAAGTAGGGTTAAGAAAGTCGTCGAGAAGCTAACAAGTTAAGTGGCCTGCCTTGTCCAATGGAAATATGCTCCAAACAAGTTTCTTTCGTTTCTTTATCTTTTTTGTTTTTAAAAATCAGCTCTGTGAATTATTCTCTGTCTCTGACCTACGAGAAATCGGGTGTCCTGATTTGGTATACAAATGCTAGTTTTGCAAATTAAGTCGTAGATGGCTCAATAACTTATGAATTTTAACACTGTGTTGTACTTTCATTTAGTTTTCTATTAACTACAGTATTTGCTCCAATCAGTACGGGCCTACCGAGGTGTTTACACAGTGAACATACATTCACTAAACTAGACTGAAATCTTTAACTTTTCTGTATATTTATGTCGTGGAGGAAACCTCCATCCTCTCTTTCTGTAACTCTTTGTGACTATTAGATGATTCTCTTTATAATGCAAAATATAAGATTTTATATAAATACATGCATATGTGAAAGATTATATCACTATACTTATTGGAAAAAACTTGTATAATTCCTTCACAGATATTCTCTACCTTTATCGAAATGCACTCAGACATATGATGAGTGTCTCTCCTATAGAGTACAACTTTCTTACTTATGTACAGAAATCTATTTATAAAATAGGATGTCATATACGTGAAGATAGAAAATATATTTATTTACTCAGGTTCTTTCTCTTCTTTACTGTATACATGAAGTTATTTAGTTTTCCTATAAATAAATTTCAACCTATCTCCTCATGTATATGAGTAATCATTTTCTCTATTCTTACATATATGAGTATTCGAGTTTCATATCTGAGTACCCACATGTTCTAGATTGCATTATATATATATATAGTATGTATGTATGTATGTATGCATGTATGTATGCATACATTCTGTCTCTCGATTGATATATATCAGGTCTCCTATATGCTCTCTATACTCCTAAAAGTATTTCACCACTTCTCTCCCTGAGAGAGAATAGATGAAGACTTCAGTCCATGTAAACACAGAATATATCAGTAATCACAAATAGGAATAGCATATAGGAATATCGTATGCAGTACACTACGGTATATAGGAATGTAGCATGTCATACACTATGGCATATAGGAATATACTCTGTAGTACACTATGGCACATAGGAATATAGTCCGTAGTACACTTTGGAATTTAAGAGTATAGTATGCAGGACACCATGACATATAGAAATATGGTCTGTAGTACACTATGGCATATAGGACTATAGTCTGTAATACACTTTGACATATAGGAATAAAGTCTGTAGTATGCTGTGGTATGTAGGAATACAGTACATCTACATTATGGCATATAGGAGTATAGTACATAGTACACTATGGCATACAGGAATATAATATGTTTTATGCTATGGTATAAAGGTATATAGTGTATAGTACACTAAGGTATATAGGAATGCAGCATATAGTAGAGTAGAGAAATAAGGTATATGTACTTAGAGGAATATGGAGAGAATGCTCACAGATGAAGTACTCATACAGGAATATAGAAAGGCTCTATGAATGCTCCTATTTACCAACATATAGAGAGAACATATGAATAGTCATGTACAAGAGTCACAAGAAGCAATATAGCATATTTATATGCACTGATTACATAACTACTCAACTATCTATCTATATTTATATATAATATACAAACATGCATACATATATGACTGCAGTATTTGGGAGAGCCTATGTATATTGATTTATTTATAAAAAGCATATATGAGTACTAAGTACAAGCAGTAAGGGAGTGTGGAGGAATATTCATACTTATGAATACATAAGGAGAATATATCAATACTCAGATTATGGATACAGTGAGAGAAGAGGTGGGTACCTAAACACGTCAAAATACACATGGAAGAGAGGAATGCTCATCTGTGACTAGATATGTCCAAATATTTCACCATCTTTTCCCATAATGTTTCTCTTAGAAGTTAAGATTCTCAGCCTGTTTTGCCTTGGCCTGCCCGACCTCTCCACCTCCTAAGTCAATCAGACACTCTAGAGACCCCCTTATATCTCCTCACCATGATTTGTATTGATATGGATCAAAATAGTAAAGAACAATTGTTTCAGGGGTGCCCAAGTGTGTATAGGTGAGTGTGTATGAGTATGGAAGTGTGTGTGTTTCAGTGTTTCTCTGTGAGTGTCTCTGTATATCTTAACTTTCCTCCTTTCCCCTCTTGATCATTGGTTCACCAGAGGGTGTGTGGGACTGTGGGAGTGTGACTTTCTGTATGTCTGTAGCTGTGCATATTCTAAATTATATCTGATTCACTGTTCATTGATTTGAGGGAGTGTGTGTGTGTGTGTGTGTGTGTGTGTAAGTGTGGGAGCATGTGTGATTCTGTATGTCTATATGTGGGTGTCTGTGCATATTCTAAATTATATCTGATTCACTGTTCATTGATTTGAGGGAGTGTGTGTGTGTGTGTGTGTGTGTGTGTGTAAGTGTGGAAGCATGAGTGCTTCTGTATGTCTGCATGTTCGTGTTTACGTCCAAACTTCCATCTCACCCCTAGTTCAATTACTACTAACACATTCAAAAAGGTCAGACTGGAGTGCGTAGGAGGCCACATCTTTCTGTGTTGTGATTTCCTTTAGAGGTCAATATGGAAGTCAGCAAGCCTAGCAGACAAGAAAGACCCTGGCTCAAGACCTGGGTACAGCCCTTACTGATTATGTGACCTTAGCCGTGTCCCTGCCCTCCTCTTCATCTCAGCCACCCTTTATTTCAAACGAGGAGTTTGGACCAGATGATTTCTGAGGTCTCTTTTAGGCCTTGTGCCACCTTATACCACATGCTAGGAAACTTGTCTCTCCCCCTCTGATGAGAAAACCCTGCTAATCTCATCCTCTCCCTTGGAGCAGCCCCTAATCAGTACCTTCTTCCCTAATTACAATCCTAAAGATTGGTATAAAATCCACACTTCTTCTTGGTCCTGTCTTTTGAATCAATGTGCCACCCCCCATCATCTCACAGGGACTGTGAGTTGGGGGTGGGGTGGGTGAGGTGATCGGGGGTTGTGTATGTGGAAGGACAAAGTTCTATAGTGACCATATGGAACTTGTTGCCCTGCTGTAATTTATACAGGAGTTCTGGAGTCTGGGACTTATGTTTCCTGGCCCCTTGTCTCCCTCACTGGCTGAGCCTCAGGTGGGCTTTGGGTTGGTCTCTTGGCATATTAATCCTCTCATATATTCGCTCCTAGCCCTCGGGGTCCTCAGGGAGCCACCAGCCAAGAGAAACTGAGTCTGGGCCAGGTGGACACCCCGCTGAGCGCCAACGAACTGGGATGTCAGCGCCCACCTTGGTGAGGCAGCAGTCCTCCTCCCGCCAACGCTGCCCCTACCTCTGCTGGCCCTGATCAGGCATCCCATTCACCCGGCTCCATGAAGACAGCATCCCTCCACCACACACCACTTCAGTCTCACTTTTTCTGCCCTGCACACCCTCGAAGCCTCATTTCTCGACCTCCTAAGACCTTCACAAGCTTATTTCTCCCCCTCCTAATAACTTCTCGGGGTCATTTTTCCCTCCCCCAAAGCCATTGCCAGTGTCTGGAGCTCCCAGTGGCGTTTCCTGACTGCAGCCATTCCGGGAGCTGGACAGGGAGAGAGAGGACCCTGTGGACCAGCGATCCCCGGCTGCCTGTATCGACGGCTCTCTGTCTCCTTCTTCAAAACTAATGAGCTTTGTGTATTCTTATCCAGGAGGGCTCAAACATTTCCTTCATGTATTCATTGCCCCTATATGTTCCATTATTTCCTCTTTATAAGAATTTAATGACTTTCCTTATAATGCAATAAAAATTTCATACAAAATATACGGGATTAGAAAGTCAATCAACACATATATTATATATTTATACTATTGCATATTTTAATATGCTACATATCATTATACATTTATGTAGGATTATATCATTATGTATGGGAACTAACTCACATATTTCATATATTCATTACATATATATATATTTATATACACATATATATTCTCTCTTCACCCATGCATACTCACATATAGGCCTGTAGAGTCTCTCTGATGTAGATTACAACTTCATATTTATGTAAATGAATATGTAGAGAATCTATGACAATTCATGGATATGAAGATAGAGATTATATAAACTTATATGTACTCAGCTTCTTTCTCTTAATTCCTATGTACAGGAATTCTTTCTATAAATTCGTTTACCTGACTTATACATTCTATGTTCTCATAAAGATTAGTCATCATTCTTTCTATTCTGACATACACTACGACTCTCATATTTACTCTCTATTCATGTCTTTGAGTACCCATATTTTCTCTCTTCATAAGTATGTATATATATACATATATACACCTATTTATATATACATATGCACCTATTTTTATATATATACACCTATTTGTGTGTATATATATATATACACACCTATATGTGTGTGTGTGTGTGTGTGTGTGTGTGTGTGTGTAGGTAGGTAGGTAGGTGGGTATATGTTCTCTCTACACAGGGTAAGAGTATGCCTCTACTCTGTCTACATTTCTAAAAGTATTTCACTGCTTCTCTCCCTGTTAGAGAATACATGAAGACTCCTCTCCATGATCATACAGAGTATAATAGACTCACGCAAAGGAATATATACAGAGAATAAAGGTAACTGTATGTAAAAAGACAGGGAGTGAATGAGTCCTCATAAATGAAGTACTCATATAGGAATGTAGAATGGCTGCATCAATGCTGACATATGCCAACATAGAGGGAGAATACACGAATAATCATATAAATGAATTGCAAGAGACAATACAGTTTCTTTAAGTTCAGTGAATACATGATTACTCACATATATGAATATGCAAAGAATATGATGGGACCTATGCATATATTGTTTCATATATAGAGAGGGTACATTTGTACTGACATGAATAATAGAGAAGTACATGAGAGAATTCACATCATAAAGAGAGCATAGTAATACTTAGACGTATGGATGTATAGAGAGCAGAACTGAGTACTCAGACATGTCTATAATACTATGGAAGATACCAATGCTCCTTTATGAGTTGATATGTCTAAGTCTTCCATCATCCTTTTCTACATGACCTTCACTAGTAGGTAAGGTTCTCAGTCTGTTTGCCCTTTGACTGCTCTATATCTCCATGTCCTAAGTCAAGCAGATATTTTTTTAAATATAAATTTATTTATTTAACTTTTTACATTCATTTTCACAAAATTTTGGGTTCCAAATTTTTTCCCCATTTATCCCCTCCTCCCATCCCAATACACCGAACATTCTAATTTTCCCTATCACCAATCTGCCCTCTCTTCTATGATCCCTCCCTTCTCTTGTCCCCTTCTTCTCTTTTGTCCTGTAGGGCCAAATGACTTCCTATTCCCCATTAACTGTATTTCTTATTTCCTAGTAGCAAGAACAAGACTAAACAGTTGTTCCTAAAACTTGAGTTCCAAATTCTCCAATCCCTCCCTCCCCACCCATTCCCTTCGGGAAGGCAGGCAATTCAATATAGGCCATATCTGTGTAGTTTTGCAAATGACTTCCATAATAGTAGTGTTGTGTAAGACTAACTGTATTTCCCTCCATCCTATCCTGCCCCCCATTGTTTCTATTCTGTCTTTTGATCCTGTCCCTCCCCAAGTGTTGACTTCAAATTGCTCCCTCCTCCCATTGCCCTCCCTTCCATCATCCCCCCTCCTTGCTTATCTCTTTCTCCCCCACTTTCCTGTATTGTAAGATAGGTTTTCATACCAAAATGCGTGTGCATTTTATTCCTTCCTTTAGTCGAATGTGATGAGGGAAAACTTCTTGGTTTTTTTTTCTCAGCTCTCCTCTTTTTCCCTCCAATAAAATGTCTCCTGCTTGCCTCTTGAATGAGATATACTTTACCCCATTCCATTTCACCCTCTTTTCTCCCACTACATTTCTCTCTCACCATTTACCTTAATTTCTTTTAAGATATGATCCCATCCTATTCAATTCACTCTGTGTTCTCTGTCTCTGTGCATGCGTGCATGGGTGTATGTGTGTGTGCGTACACACATGAACATGTGTGTGTATGTGTGTGTATGGTCCCACCAACTACCCAGATACTGAAAAGTTTTAAGAGTTACAAATATTGTCTTTCCATGTAGGAATGTAAACAGTTCACCTTTGGTAAGTCCCTTATGACCTCTCTTAGCTGTTTACTTTTTCATGCTTCTTCTCATTCTTGTGTTTGAAAGTCAAATTTTCTTTTCAGCTCTGGTCTTTTCATCAAGAATGCTTGAAAGTCCTCTGTTTCATTGAAAGACCATATTTTCCTCTGAAGTATTATACTCAGTTTTGCTGGGAAGGTAATTCTTGGTTGGAGTCCTAGTTCCTTTGACATCTGGAATATCCTATTCCACGCCCTTCAATCCCTTAATTAGAAGCTGCTAGATCTTGAGTTATCCTGATTGTATTTCCACAGTACTGGAATTGTTTTTTTCTAGCTGCTTGCAATATTTTCTCCTTGACCTGGGAATTCTGGAATTTGGCCACAATGTCCCTAGGAATTTCTCTTTTTGGATCTCTTTCAGGTGGTGATTGACGGATTCATTCAATGCTTATTTTGCCCTCTGGTTGTAGAACATCAGGGCAGTTTTCCTCAATAATTTCATGGAAGATGATGTCTAAGCTCTTTTTTTGATCATGACTTTCAGGTAGTCCCATAATTTTTAAATTGTCTCTCCTGGATCTATTTTCCAGGTCAGTTGTTTTTCCAATGAGATATTCCTCATTCTCTTCCATTTTTTCATTCTTTTGGTTTTGTTTTGTGATTTCTTGGTTTGTCAGAAAGTCATTAGACTCCATCTGTTCCATTCTAATTTTGAGGGAACTATTCTCTTCAATGAGCTTTTGAACCTCTTTTTCCATTTGGCTGATTCTGCTTTTGAAAGCATTCTTCTCGTCATTGGCGTTTTGAACCTCTTTTGCCAATTGAGTGAGCCTATTTTTCAAGGTGTTATTTTCTTCAGCATTTTTTTGGGTCTCCTTTAGCAAGGTATTGACCCGTTTTTCATGCTTTTCTTGCATCTCTCTCATTTCTCTTCCCAGTTTTTCCTCCACCTGTCTAAGTTGATTTTCAAAATCCTTTTTGAGCTCTTCCATGGCCTGAGCCCACCGGACATCCAACTGGGATGTCTGGCATAGAGAGACCCCGACCTCCATGTCTTTCCCTGATGGTAAGAATTGTTCCCCGTCATCAGAATTGAAAGGTAGGAACATTTGTACCCATCAAAGTAGCTTTCTATAGTCTTATTTTTCTTCCCTTTTCTGGGCATTTTCCCAGCCAGTTACTTGACTTCTGAGATTCCTCTGCACCCCCGCCTAGATCCGCCCAGCTAGTGCTTGGGGTCTGAGATTCAAATGGGCTTTCCGCAGCAGGTGCAGCTGCTATTCAATGTGAGCTTAAGTTCTGGTGCTGCGATGGGGGCAGGGCCGCCTCCCAGGCTCAGTTCCCTCAGGGGCTTTATGCAGAGATCTTCAGTAATGGAGCGGGTGGAGGCAGGGCTGTCTCCCACGCTCAGCTCCCTCAGGGGCTTTATGTAGAAACCTTCAGTAATGGAGCTCCTGTCTGCTCGAAGAGTCCCGGCCATCGCTGCCTCTACCGCTGCCTCTGCCTCTCCCTCTGCAGTTGCATGCTCGGATCTGCTCTTCTGGGGCCCCAGCCAGGGCAGCTCAGGGGTGGGCTCTGCTGTCTGAAGCGCGACAGACCCCTGGCAACGACTCTCCAGGGCTCTCTGGAATGGGGATCTTTTCCACTGTGTTTCTGTGCGCCTTTCAGTGCTCCAGAAGTTGTGGGTAGTTCTTTTTGCAGAAAATATATGGGCTGTGGGTTCGGAGTTAGCATACATGAGTCTTTCTACTCTGCCATCTTGGCTCCTCCTCTCCAAGCAGATATTTCTTAAGGCAATACTGAGATCCTCTTTTGTCTCTTCACCATGATTACTAACTGACATAGATTAAAATTCTTTATCATGTTATTTATGGGGGGAGGAGAGAAGAGTGTCACACATATGGGTGCCTAAGGGTAGGAGCGAATGTTTTTATACCTGAATGTATGCGTTTTTCCAAACTTCCGTTCCATTCAGTGTGCTATCATTGGTACACCAGTGTGTAAAGTATAGGAGTGTATTTTTCTGTCTGTGTATGTCCTTACTTACATCCTATCAACTGTTTAACCATTGATGCACAATTGTGTGTGTGTGTGAGTCTCTGTGTTTCTGTGTGTCTCTGTATGTCTGTGAGGATCTCCTAACTTCCATCCCCCTCCTGTTCCATCATGGCTATCACATGACTTTGGTCAGCCAGTGTGTGCTTCATGGAGGCCGCATCTTTCTATGTTGTGCCTTCCTTTAAATTTCTGTCAACTACAGTATTTGCTCCAGTCAGTTTGGACCTGACAACAAAGTGTGTTTATTGCTATCGGTGAAGATATTTTCCTGTATTTCTGAACCCATATGGAAAAACAATTGGATCTGGCTCCTGTTTCTGGCATCTTCAGGCTGTTTTCAGAAGGAAATAACTTTAGTGATAGATGTCCATGAGGCTCATCTGTGCAGGTTGAGGGAGAAGCCCCCTTTCTCTGCTCAGGAGAACCCCACTGCCCTCCTCAATGGGAGAAAGGAAAGGGAATATAAACTCTGGTCATAGATTTATTCAGTCTTCCCTTACCACCCAGTTCCCAGAGGCCCTTTCCACAGCCCAGGTCCTTTTGAACCACTGAAAATTCCCAACTTTGTTCTGTGGATAACCTTCCTTCCTTTACATTTCCTCCCCTCAGTGAAAGCCCAAGTGCCCCCAAGCCCAACTCCACCAAACAGTTCTTGATCCTGCCTCTCTAAGGCTTGTCTCCTCTGGCCAAGACCATATTGCAACCATATCCAATGTGTCCAAGTCATTTCTTTTCTTTCATCTAATCAGGAGCTCTCTGAGGGCCGGAAGCAATGACATTGCCCAGGCTACCACCTGTAAGCCCTAAGAAGATGGGAAAGTAGGGCTGCACGTGAAGCAGGTGGAGGTCATTCCTCTTATTTCACAAAGGGAAGAGGCCAACTCCAGGAAGGCATGTGATATGCTCAGGCTCAGATCCTGCTTAATGTATATCTCAAGTTGCCCCAAAGTTGGTGGTAGAAGTGTGTGACTCAGTTTGCCCTTCACTTAACCCCAAAGTCCTAAATAGACCCCTCGTTCCATGTGGAATCTTCCCACCAGCTAATGGGAAGTGCATTCCCAGGGACCTTCAGCCCTTGAATTTTGTGTGTCAGAGGAGGGAGAGGACAAGATGGAAGCTAGCTGGTCTGGCAGGCAGGAGACTTGCTCAATCAAGATCTGGGTCTGGCCCTCACTGACTCTGGGACCTTGGCCATGCCCCTGCCCTCCTCTTGGCCTCACTCTTTTCTCAAATGAGGAGTTTGGACCAGATGAGCTCTGAGGTCTGAGGTCCTATCCAAGAGCATTCCTACTCTACACACGTATCCCACAATACCTCTACCATCCATGCAAAACTAGCTGCCACAGCCCCAGCTGGGAAAAAATCCTGCTAGTCTTATTCTTTCCCTTGCGACCTCCCCCTATCAGGAATATCTGCCACATTTTAACCCTAAGGAGTGGAATAAAGCCCATGCTTCTTCCTGGATCTGCCTCCTGAACCAGAGATGGCCTGCCCCATCTCACAGGGGCTGTCAGACCTAAGATTTCAGGGGGGTTGAAGGCCAAAGTCCCGCGAGGACCAGGTGGGGACCATTCCACTACCATGGACAGCGATCTTGGCATCTGGGGCTTATGGTTCCCGGTCCGTGGTCTCCCAAGCTCAGGAGCCTGAGCCTCAGGGAGGCTGAGGGCGGCTCTCCTGGCCCCTCTGCCCTCTCAGATATCCACTCGCAGCTGTAGGAGTCCTCAGGGAACCAGCAGCGAAGCGGAGCTGAGGTTCGCAAGGCCATGAGCATCGATGGCCAGTGACGTCAGCCCCCTCCTTGGTCCGCAGAAGCCGTCCTCCCGCCCACGATAGCTACCCCCGCCCCTGACGTCCCTCTTACCTCTCTCTCTGCAGTCAGCATCCCTCCATCACACGTCCTGTCGGGCTCAGTTTTTCTTTCTTCCCACATTTTCCCCGCCTCATCTCCCCCACCTCCTCCTCCTCCCCCTTCTTCTGCTCATACTCCCTTTCCCCAAAGGCCTTCACCAGCTCATTCCCCCTCCCCCACCGCCGTTACGAGTGTCTCAAGCTGTCGGTGGCGTGACCTGACATCATTCGGGGAGCCAGGAAAGGGAGAGGACCCCGGGGACGGGGACTGAGACTCCCTGCTATGCGTGCAGAAGGCCCTCTGTCCCCTCTTGTAAACCACTGGGCTTTGTGTATTCTGATCCAGGAGGGCTCATCTGTACATTCACGTAAGGGAGGAACCTTCCATTCTCTCTATTATTAGTCTATTATAAGTAAGGAATACCTCTCTTTATAATCCTAAATAAATGGCATCACAAATGTATACGTGCATATATATGCATATATATCATCCTATATAGAGAAAAAACTCGCATATTTCATTTATCTACATTCCCTTTCTTCATCTCTACCTACTCACACATGACTACAGTCTGTCTCTCTTATAGAATTTAATTTCCTACTTATTGAAATGAATATATTATAGACTATATATGACAACTCTCTCTCTCTCTCTCTCTCTCTCTCTCTCTCTCTCTCTCTCTCTCTCTCTCTCTCTCTCTATATATATATATATATATATATATATATATATATATATATATATATATGAAGACAAAGAACATATTCATATATATAAGTACTCAGGCTCTTACTCTCATCATTATGTTCTTGTAGCCAATTGTGTTTTCTTTTAATTCATTTCTGGGACATGCATTTTATCTCAAAAATATTAGTAATCACTCTTCTATGCAAATGAGTTCTCACATATTCACTCTCTATTCATATCCGAGTACTCATATTTTCTCTGTGCCTTTATTTATATATGCATTTATACATTCTGTCTCTCTACTCATACATGTTCATTCTCCTATATCCTCTCTATAAAACTAAAATTATTCCACTGCTTCTTTTCCTTTGAGAGAATATGTCAAAACCCCTGTCTAGTTACACGCAGAATAGATCAGTAATCATGTAAAGGATAACAGACAATAAGAGTACCTGTAAGTAGAGAAATATGCCAATATATATAGAGAATATAACAATAACTTACATATGAGTCACAAGAGACAACATAGTATGTTTATATACCTGAATACATGCTTATATGTATGTATAAATGTTTATGTGTGAACATATCTATGACTGTCTAGACAATATGGAGGAACCTTTATATATTGATTCATTTATGGAGCATATATGAATACTAAAATATGAACACCAAAATAGTATGAAGGAATATTCATACATAAAGGGAACATATCAGTACTCATGTATGGATATGAGAGTAGAGTTGAGTATTCATACGTGTCAAAATATGCATGAAAGATAGGAATGCTCATCTATGAGGAGACATTCCACATATTTCACCATCTTTTCCCATGAGCTTTTCTTAACAATTAAATTCTCAGTCCATTTTGCCTTTCTCTGCCTGAACTCTCCACTTTCCAAGTCAATCAAATGTTTCTGATGCCAATCTGGATACCCCCTTACATATCCTTCCCATGGTTATTAACTGATATGAATTAATTTTTTGAAATAATTGCAACTCATTCTACCAGATGTACATGTGTGTATGTATGAGTGTGAAAGTGTGCATGTTTCTGTGTGTGTGTGTGTGTGTATTTATGTCCTAACTTCCATTCCACTCCCCTCTTCAATCATTGCTCAATCATAGGTCCATCCTATACAAACCTAAGGTCACATTTAGACTCTATCCCTACATCCATTCAACTTTCTCCACAATGCTAGCAACCTACTCCTCCCCCCGCATCTGAGAAACCCCTGCTAGTCAAATGCTTTCCCTTGGGGCAGCCCCTAACTAGCAAAGTCTGCCCTTATTCTAATCCTAAGTGTAAAAAAGCCCATGATTCTTCCTGGACCTACCTCCTGAACCCAAGGTGTCCTCCCGCACCTCCATGTCACAAGGACTGTCACATTCAAAGGCCATGGGGGTGGAAGTTCCCCTAAGGACCACTTGGAGACTGTTTCCCTACCATGGACAGAAGTCCGGTGCTCTGGGGCTTACATTTACCGGTCACTTGTTTCCCATGATCAGGAGCCTGGGGTCCAGGTGGCTTTTGGCAGATCTCCTGGCATCTCTCGCCTCTCAGATATCTACGTTCAACCCTCGGGATTCTCGGAGAACGTCAGGCAAACCGAGCAAAATGGACCCCTTGCCTAGTACCAATGAACAGTGATTTCAGCTTCCAGCTTTATGAGACAAAATTCCCCCTCTCGACAACGCTGCCACTCCCTTCACTGACCCTCACCAGGCATCCCATTCACTCCTCTCTCTGGGTCGTCAGTATACCTCACACACACACTATCTCAGGCTGAATTATTTCCTCACACTCTACCACTACTAGAGCTGCCAGTGGGTTTTCCTGACTGTTGCCATTTTGGGAGCCACCTAGGAAAGTACAAGACTCCAGGGACCAGGACTGATCCCAGCGACTCCCTGCTGTGTGTCCAGATGTCCCTGTCTCTCTCTCCTCTTCAAAACAGAGATTTTTTTACTCTTATTCTTGAGGGCTCAAGTATTTTCTCAGTATATTCATGTAAGGCAGTAATCTTCCAATCTCTCTTTTCTTCTTTACGATGACTTAGTCATTCTTTTTATAATAATAATATATATGTATATGTATACATATATATAATGATTATACAATCCTATATAAAGTTATTTGTATGTTTCATTCATATAGGTTTTAAGCATTCATTCCAAGTATATTCATATAGTGCTATGTTCCTTCTACTGTAAAGTATAAATTTATATTTATATAACTGAAGATATAAAATGTGACAACTCATATACGTAAAGACAGTATATATACCCATACATATTTTAACACTGACTTTATTTCTCCTCATTTCTAGGTGTGAGTGTTCATTTTTTCTTTCCACAAATTAATTTGTAGGATTTATAAATCCTATCTCCTTATAAACATTCTTCTCATATATGAGTATTCACATATTCACTCTATTCATCTACATGAGCAGCTATATTCTCTCTATACATAAATATATATCTTATAGATAATTTGTAATTATATCTTTGTTCACCTAGAAGTGTTATCCTATATCCTCTCTATATTCCTAAAAGTTTTCCATGTTTCTCTCCCTGTGAGAGAATATATGCTGACTCTTGTCTATGTACACAGAAGACATTGGTCCTCAAATATAGTAGCATAGACAGAAAATAAGCATGTGGAATGATTCATTTGGAAACCTACTCTATTCCAGGCTGTATTACCAGTTTCGTATTTTACACAAATCATACAGGGATAATTAGATAAGATAGGTTCTTATAGTAGGCCTCAAACTTTAGCATCATATTCACTACTTTTTTGCCAGTTTCAAAGCTCACTTGCACAATCACAGAAAGCTGGCAAAGATATCTCCATCCTGTTTTACTCTATGTCCAAACTCAGCAAGGGTGGGATGCCTGGATTCTTTAGAAAGTCCTCTAACTTATTTTTGTACCTCTGGACCACTCTCTCTTGACCAACATGAGCATGGGATCATCTTATGACCACTTGGTCACTGGTCATGACTCTTTGCCTGCACATCCTAATTTTCAGCTCTCAAGAGCAAGGTCTATCAACCAATGAAATTCTGTATTTTACCATGCCTCTTTTGCATAGTTGGATATCAATCGTTATAAAAGTAAAGTCCTGGGAACCAGGGATATCTCATATCATGAGAACAATCTGAGGTCCACTTCATTAGAGGAGACCATGGACTCATTAATAGTGTTCGTTGACTCACAGCTCTGCCTCACTTTCTTTTATTACAGGCTGGATAATTTTAAACTTCACATAAGTTACCCATAGGCACTGGAATATTGAGTGAAGGGAGTACTCATAAATGAAATACTATAATAGTAATGTAGAAAGACTATATGTGTGTTCATATATTGAATGTATAGGGAATACATGATCATGTATATGAGTCACAAGAAACAATATAGCTGTGCTTTCCTTTAAATTTCTATTAACTACGATAGGGGTAGCTAGGTGGTGCAGTAGAAAGACCACCAGTGCAAGAGTCAGGAGGACTTGAGTTCAAATCTCACCTCAGACACTTGACACTCACTTGCTGTGTGACTTGGGCAAATCACTTAACCCCAGTTGCCTCATCCTGGGTCATCTCCAGTCATCCTGATGAATATCTGGTCACTGGATTCAGATGGCTCTACGGGAGAAATGAGGCTAGTGACCTGCACAGCCCTTCCTCCCTCAAAAACAAAGTCAAGTGCAAGTCATATCATTATTTCTCTGACAGCATAGTCTTCTTCGGCAACCAAGGACGAACATCTCTATTCTCTAAGATTAGAGTGTCTCTCCTATATTTTATAACTTCATGCTTAATGTCTATAAATATATGGATAATGTAAGACAATTCACATATGTGAAGATAAAGAATATATTCTTGTATGTAAATATTCATGTTCTGTCTCTTCATTCTTATGTACAGAAAGCAATTCGCTCTTTCTAGAAATTCATTTATATGATTTATACAGTCTATCTCCTCATAACCACTGCTAATCATTCTTTCTATTCTTCATTACATGGGTAGTCACGTATGCACTCTTAGTTCATATCTGAATACCCATATTTTGTCTATATATTTATTTAAATCCACATGTATACGTATGTATACATTAAATCTCTACTCACACAGATTGTCTCCAAAATGCTATCTATGTTTTAAAAAGTATTCCACTGCTTTTTTCTCTGTGATAGAATATGTGAACACTCCTGTCTATGTAGACAGAGAGTATATCAGTACTCATAGGCAGGAATATAGACAGAGAATAAGGGTATCGGCATGTATACAAATGTGAAGTGAATGAGTAATCACATTTGAAGTACCCATATAGGAATACATAAAGTTTCTATGAACGCTTATATATGCCAACATATAGAGGGAACATATGAATACTCATGTATACGTGTGACAAGAAACAACACAGTGTGTGTATGTGTTTATATATGCATGCATGTATACTGAATACATGATAGCTCATGAACATATATCTGTGAATATCTAGAGTGTATGGGGGAACTTATGTATATGAATTCATTTATGGAGAAAATATATCAATACTGAAATACCAACAGCAAGTATTATGGAGGAATCTTCATTCATAAGAATACATAATGAGAACATGTCAATACTCCGATGTATGGATACAGTGAAAGAAGAAGTAAGTCCTCGTACATGTCAAAGTACGGTTATAACTTCATACTTATGTAAATGAATATGTAGAGAATCTATGACAATTGATGTAAATGAAGACAGGGATTATATTAATGTATATACTCTCAGCTTCTTTCTCTTCATTCCTTTCTACAGGAATTCTTGCTATAAATTCATTTACATAATTGATACTTTCTATGTTTTCATAAATAGTAGTAATCATTCTTTCTATTCTGACATACACGACTGCTTACATATTCACTCTCTATTCATGTCTATGAATACCTATATTTTCTCTCTTCATATACATATGTGTGTGTGTGTATATATATATGTAGGTATGTAGGTAGATATATGTTCTCTCTACACAGGGATATGAGTATGCCTCTATCATCTTCACTTCTAAAAGTATTTTACTGTTTCTCTCTCTATTGGAGAATATATGAAGATGCCTCTCTATGAGCATACAGAATATAACATTCATACAAAGAAGTATATACAGAGAATAAGGTAACTATGTAAAGGGACAAGGAGTGATTGAGTCCTCAGAAATGAAGTGCTTACATAAGAATATAGAAAGGCTCCATTAATGCTGATATATGCCAAAATATAGGGAGAATACATGAATAATCATGTAAAAGTGTTGCAAGAGACAATAGTTTCTTTAAATGCAGTGAATTATGATGGCTCATGTATACGAATATAAGAGGAATATGGGGGAATCCGTGTATATATTGATTCATATAGAGAGAGGATATACGAGTACCAACTTATGAATAACGGGATTATATGAGATTCACATCATAAAGAGAGCATCGTAATACTCAGATGTATGGATATAGAGTAGAGCCAAGTACTCATACGTGTCTATATATAAATGGAAGATATCAAGGCTCATTTGTGAGGTAATCTGTTTTAATCTCCTATCATCCTTTCCACATGATTTTCCTTAGTAGGAGATTCTCAGCCTGTTTGGCCTTTGGCTGCCCTATCTCTACATGTCCTAGGTCAAGCAGATATTTTTGAAGGCATTTTTGAGATCATTTTTTGTCTCTTCACCATGATTATTAACCCATAAATACTGAAATTCCTTATCAAGTTATTTATCGGTGGAGGGGGAGGGGAAGAGTGTCTCACGTGTGGGTGCATAAGTATAGGAGTGAATGTTTTTATGCCTGAATGTATGTATTTGTCCAAATTCCATCCCATTCAGTACTCTATCACTGGGGCACTAGTGAGTGTAAAATGTACGAATGTATTTTTTGTGACTGTGTACATCCTAACTTACATCCCATCTACAGTGTAAGCATTGGTGCACAATTGTGTGTGTGTGTGTGTGTGTGAGCTTGTGTCTATTTGTCTCTGTATGTCTGTGTATATGTCCTAACTTCCACCCCACGCTCTGTTCCATCGTTGCTAATACATGGGATTGGCCAGCTAGAATGTTTCATGGAGATCACATCTTTCAGTGTTGTGCCTTCCTTACCTGTTATTGAGTGTTTATATTGCTTCTGGTGAAGTTACTCCCTTGTATTTCTGACCTCATTTTGACAAACAATTAGATTTGGCTCCTGCTTCTGGCCTCTTCAATCTACTTGCATCAGGACACAATCTTAGGAACACATGTTCATGTTGGCTGATCTGTGCAGGTTGGGAGAGAATCCACCTTTCCCTGGTGAGCAGAGCCTCACTGACCTCCCTAGTGTGGGAAAAGGAAGGGCATATAAACTCTGGTCATGGGATTACTTGAGCTTCCCTTCCCACCCAGTTTCCAGAGGCCCCTTCTGCAGCCCAGGCTCCATTTGAACACCTGAAAATACCCACCTCTGTTCTGTGTGTAATCTTCTTCCCTTTACATTCCTTCCCCTCAATGAAAGCTCAAGTTCCCCTCAACCCACCTCCGCCAAGCAGTTCTCGATCCCTGCCTCTCTAAGACTGGTCTCCTCTGGTGGAGATTTGGATAATGCTCCCATAATCAACATGTCCGAGTCATTCCTTTTCTCTCATCAAATCAGAAGCTCACTGAGGGCAGGAAATAATGACATTCCCTAAGCTACCACCTCTAAGTTCCAAGATGTTAATGTAGGGCTGTCAGTGAAGCAGGTGGGTGTCATGCCTCTTAATTTACAAACCCATTCAAGGTAGGCATGGGATTGACTCAGGCTCAGGACCAGGCTAATGTTTATCTTAGGTTGTCCCAAAGTTGGTAGTAGGAGTGTGTGACTCAGTATGGCCTTCACTTAACCCCACAGTCTTAAGTGGATCCCTAGCTCTATGGCCAATCTGCCCACTAGCTTACTGAAAATGCCACCGCAGGGACCTTCAGCCCTTGAAGTTTGTCTATCAGAGGAGGTAGAGGTCAAGGTCTGGATGGTCTGGCAGGCAGGAGACACCTGTTTCAAGATCTCAATCTGCCCCTTACTGACTCTGGGACCTCCGTCCTCCTGGTGGCCTCAGTTACTCTTTTCTCGGAGGAAGAGGTTGGACCAGATGAGCTCTGGTCTGCTGTAGCCCTCCATCCCACCCAAGAGCATTCAGACTCTACCCACATATCCCCAAATCCCGCTCCCATGCTCACAAAAACTAGCTCCTACAGCCCGAGCCGGGAAAAATCCTACTAGTCTCATCTTTTCCCTTGGAGATGCCCCCAACCAGGAATATCTACCCTATTTTAACCCTAAAGAGTGAAATAAAGCCCATGGTTCTTCCTGGACCTGCCTCCTGAACCAGAGGTACCCCGCCCCATCTCACAGGGGCTGTCAGATCTAAGATTTCAGGGAGGTTGAAGGCCAAGGTCCTGCGAGGACCAGTTAGGGAGCATTTCGCTACCATGGACAGCAATTCTGGGGCCTGGGGCTTATGGATCCTGGCCCTTGCTTTCCCATACTCAGAAGCCTGAGCCTCAGGTGGCTTGTGGGAGGCTCCTCTGGCCCCTCTCCCCTCTCAGATAGCCACTCCCAACGGCAGGGGTCCTCAGGGAGCCAGCAGGTAAGTGGAGAAGAGGTTCACAAGGCGGACCCCCCCTTCCCCTCATCCCCATTAGCGTCGATGAACGGTGACGTCAGACCCCGACTTTGTTCACAAGAGTAGCCCAACCCTCCACGCTGCCCCGCTCCCGCCTCCCCTGACGTCCCTCTTACCTCTGTCTCTGCAGTCAGCATCCCTCTGTCACACCTTCTGTTGGGCTCAGTTTTTCTTTCTTCCCACGTTTTCCCCCCCTCATCTCCTCCTCCTCCTCCCCCTCTTCTTCCTCTTCCTCCTCCTCCTCCCCCTTCCTATGCTCATAATCTCTTCCCCGAAACGCCGTCATTAGTTCATTCGCCCTCCCCCACTCCCGTTAGGAGTATCTCTAGCTGCAGGTGGGGTGACATGACTTATCCTTCGGGGAGCAGGGGAAGGGAGGACCTCAGGGACAGGCACTGATGCCCCGAGATACCCTGCTGCGTGGGCAGACGGCCCTCTGTCCCCTGTTGTAAACCACTGGGCTTTGTGTATTCTGATAGAAGAGGGCTCATCTGTACATTCATGTAAGGGAGGAACCTTCCGTTCTCTCTGTTATTAGCCTTTATAAGTATGGAATGCCTCTCTTTATAATCATAAATATAAAGATAGATAGATATATATATATATATATATATACATATATTTGTCAACCTATATATAGAAAAAAAAACTCACGTATTTCATTTATCTTCATTCCCTTTTTTCATCTATACCTACTCACATGTGGCTGCAGAGTCTCTCCTATAGAATATAATTTCCTACTTATTTAAATAAATATGTTATAGGCAATATATGACAGCTCGTATATATGAAGAGAAAGTGTATATTCACATATATAAGTACTCAGGTTCTTTCTCTGCATCATTATGGTCTTGTAGCTATTTATTTTTTCTTTTAATTTACTTATGGGGCATGCATATTATCTCCTCAATGACATTAGTAATCACTCTTTCTTCTATGCAAATGTGTTCTCACATATTCACTCTCTATTCGTATCTGACTACTCATATTTCCTCTATTCATTTATTCACATATGCAAATATAGGTATGTATTAATTTTGTCTCTCTATTCACAGGTTAATTATCCTATATCATATATGAGTACTCACAAATTCACTCTCTATTCACCTTCATGAGCCAATATGTTTTCTCTATTTATATATATACATACATACATACACACACACACACACACATATATATATATATATAATTATCTCTTTATTCACCTAGAAGTGTTCTGCAATATCCTCTCTACATTGTCAAACGTTTTACGTGTTTCTCTCCCTGTGAGAGAATATATGATGACTCAGCCTTTCTATGTACACAGAGGTTATCGATCCGCAAATATAGGAGTATAGACAGAGAATAAGCGTGTGGAATGATTCATTTGGAGCACTCTTCTATTCGAGTCACTATTACCAGTTTGATATTTTACACAAATCATTCAAGAATAATTAGATAAGATGGGTTCTTATAGTAGGCCTTTATATTATGCCTCAAACTCTAATGTCATGTTCACTACTTGTTTGCCAGTTCCAAAGCTCACTTGCACAACCACAAAAAGGTGGCAAAGATATCTCCATCCTGTTTTACTCAAATTCCACATCCAAACCCAGTATGGGTGGGATGCTTTGATTCTTTATAAAATCCTATAACTTATTTTTGTACCTCTGGACCACCCTCTCCTGTCCAACATGTCCACTTGGTCCCTGAAGATGACTCTTGTCTTGCCCATCTTAATTTTTGGCTCCAAAGAGCAATGCCTGTCGACCAATGAGATTCTGTATTTTGCCATGCCTTTTTTGCATAGTTGGGTATCAAACCCGAGATCTTGGGGACCGGGGGCATCTCAGATAATGAGGAAGATCTGAAGTCTCCTTCATTAGAGGGAACCGTGGACTCTTTAATAGAGTGTCATTAGCTCAGAGCTCTGTCTCAGTTTCTTTTATTATATGTTGGAAAATTTTAAAATCCACATAAGGTACCCATAGGTATAGGAATCTTGGGTGAAGGGAAGAATATAGAAAGACCATATGAGTGTTCATGTACGTGAATGTATAGAGAACACATGATCATATAGATTAGTCACAAGAAACAATATAGCATATTTAAATACATGAATTACATGATTGTTCATGTATATGTAACTTTCCAGAATATATAGAGGAAGTCATATGTGTGTGTGTATTAATTCATAAACAGAGAGAATATATGAGGACTGAAATATGAATAACTGAGGAGTATACGAGAAAATTCCTACATTCAATCCATAGAGAGGACATATTAACACTCAAATGTATGGCTATATTTAGAGAGAAGGGGTGAGTACCCACATACATCAAATAATGGAAGATTTCCATCCTCATCTGTGAAGGGATATGTCTAAATCTCCCATCACCCTTTACCATAAGATTGTCCTTAGGAGGTAAGGTTCTCAGCCTGTTTGACCTTTCGGTTCCCTGTTTCTCCATATCCTAAGTCAAGCAGATATTTCTGAAGGCACTTTTGAGATCCTCTTTCAACTCCTCACCATGATTACTAACTGATATAGAAAAAAATTCTTTATCAAATGATTGTACTGGAGGTTTAAGTGTGTTGATGTGTGTTTGTATGCATGTGTGTGTGTGTGTTTAAGGGTGGAAGCCTGTGTTGCTCTTTGTGTTTAAGTGTGGGAGTGTGTGTTTCTGTGTGTCTCTCTGTATGAATATATGTATGTCCTAATTTGCATCTCATCCCTTTTTCAATCATTGCTAACACATTGGAATAGGTAGAGAGAAGAGGATTTAATGGAGTCACATCTTTCTGTGCTGTGCTTTCCTTTCAATTTCTATTAACTACAGTATTTGCTCCAATCAGTTTGGGCCTGTTGAGGAAGTGTTTAGAGGAACCCTAGTGAAGTTGCTCTCCTGTATTCTTGACTTCATTATGACAAAATATAGAGGAGAAAAACGTGAGGTTTGTGACCTTGCACAGCCTTCCCTCATTCAAATCAAAGTCACCTGCAAGGCATGTCATCATCTTGATGTTATGGTCCTCTTCAAGAATGAAGGACAAACCCAATCTGTGAGTGAGTGGCAGCTCCCCTCCTCTCTTTTCCTCTGGTGTTCTCGCCAGGGGAAGGGAGCTTCCATGGCCAAAAGCTGCCTTTTTTTTTTCCTGTTTACTGGATACATTTCTTGCTCAAAGGTCAGGTCTTAAACCCAACTCATTCTGGAGATCAGAGACTGGACAACAAGTCCCCATCCACTTAGTGTGTGTTTTTCCTTCATTGCCGAAGAAGACCATGCCATCAGAGAAATGACGCCATGACTTGCACTTGACTTTTGTTGTTGAGTGAGGGAGGGTTGTGCAGGTCACCAGTCTTAATTCCCCTCCAGAGTCATCTGAATCCAGTGAGCAGATATTCATCAGGATGACTGGAGATGACCCAGGATAAGACAAGTGGGGTTAAGTGACTTGCTCAAGGTCACAGAGCTAGTGAGTGTCAAGTGTCTGAAGTGAGATTTGAACTCAGGTCCTCCTGACTCCTGCACTGGTGCTCTATCCACTGCACCACCTAGCCGCTCTCCCCACCCACCTAGCCCAGAGTTAATATTATAACTCAATAATCATTGTTTCTCGTTTACCCAGAAACCTTGAGAGCCTTCCCCTCCCTGTTGGATTTTTTTTTTTAATCAACGGGGCCATTCTTTGAGTAACTTAAAGAAGATTATTCATTGCAAGGGTGTTTCTTAATCAAAGTGAGAATGTGAGAAAGACCTTAGGCTGAAAGGGCCAGGATCTCACATTGAATCCTGGGCCATATACACTTGGCCTGATGAATATCAGGCCACTGCATCCAGATGACTCAGGAGAAGAACTTGAGATTAGTGACCTTGCACAGCCCTCCCTCACTCAAATCAAAGTCAACTGCCTGTCATGTCATCATCTTGATGTCATGGTCCTCTTTTAGAAAGAAGAACAAGCACAGCAACAACAACAACAACAAAAAAAAACAATGACAAACCATTGGATTTGGTTCTGCCGTTGGTCTCTTTAGGACAACCTTAGTGATGGATATCCATGAGGCTGATCTCTGCAGGAATGGGGAAAAGCCCTCTTTCATTGTTCAAGGAGTTATTGGGGCTTCTTTTCCCACCCTGATTCCCAGAGCTCCCTTCTGCAGCCCAAGAACATCCCTTTGAACACCTAGAAATACCCACCTCTGTTCCTTGAATAATCTTCACTTTCATTTCCATCAATGAAAGCCCAATACCACCTAGCCCACATCCACTATGAATTTCTGGATTCTTTCCCCTCTTTTGGCCAAGGGTTTGCCACCACTACCACACTGGACATGTCGGTGGCACACCTTTTTCCTCACTAGGTTGAGAATTATCTGAGGGCAGAAAACAGGGACTTTGCCTAGGCTGACACCTCCAAACCCCAGAAAAATGTTAAAGGAGGGCTCTGAGTGAAGAAGCTGTGTGACAAACAGAAGAAACTCCTTCTGGGAAGACATGGAATTTGTTCAGGCTCACCCTGCCAAATGTGCATCCCAGACTGCATTAAAGATGAGGATATGGGATTGATCTGTCCTTCAATTAATCCCAGAGTCCTAACTGAAGACTCCCAGAACACTTGCTGTATGGGTAACCTGCCTACAGACTTCCCTGAGGAACCTTCCCAGGGACCTTCAACGCATGAAGCTTGGTGGTCAGAGGAGGAGATGCCAAGATGGAAGTCATCTAGCCTGGCAGGCAGAAGAGACCCAGACTCAAGGCTGGGGTCTGCCTGTTACTGGATCTGGGATCTTGGCCCTGTCCCTGCCCTCCTCTAGTCCTCAGCTACCCTTTTTCTCAAATGAGAAAGTGGGACCAGATGAGCTCTGAGGTCTCTTGTAACCCTCCATTCTATCAAAACCTGCAACTCCATTCAGACTCCATTCCCATATCCTGCCACTTCCCCAGTGTTAGCAAACTAGCCCACCCTGGAAGCTGAGCAATCCCTGCTGATCAAATGCTTTCTCTTGGGGCAGCCCTCATTCAGGAATTTCTTCCCTTATTCCAACCCTAAAGATTGGGATAAAACCCATGGTTCTTCCTGGTCCTTCCCCCTGAACCAGAGGCCCCCCACTCCCTCTCACAGGGACTACCAGACCTCCTGAGCCTCATTTTCTCCTCCCCCACACCCTCCCGTCTGCTACCTGTGGCTCAAGCTGCTAGAGGCATTGCCTGTCTGTGGTCATTGCCGATGCGGTGCATGGAGGGAGAGGACCTGGGGGACCAGGACTTATGGATTTCCAGAGATCACCTGCTTTCTGTGCAGACGACTTGAACACACACACACACACACACGCACATGCACACGCACACACGCACACACACACAGAAGCAGAGAGAAGATTATATCGCCTTATGTATAGGAAAGAGCTTGTATATTTCATATTTATATATATATATATTCTCTATCTTTATAAGATTAAAGTGTCTCTCCTATACATTATAACTTCATGCTTAATGTATATAAATATGTGGATAATATAAGCCAGCTCATATATATGAAGATAGAGAATATATTCATATATGTAAGTACTTGAGTTCTGTCTTTTCATTCTTATGTACAGAAAGCAATTCATTCTTTCTAGAAATTCATTTATATGACATACCTCCTATCTCCTCACAGACATTGTTAATCATTCGTTCTATTCCTACTTATATGGGTAGTCACATATTCACTCTTAGTTCATATCTGAGTACCCATATTTTGTCTATACAGTTATTTAAATCCACATATATGCGTATATATACATTAACTCTCTACTCACACGTATTGTCTCCCAAATGCTCTCTATATTTTTAAAAAGTATCCCACAGCTTTCCTTTCTGTGATAGAATGTATTAAGTCTCCTGTCTATATACACAGAGAATATATCAGTACTCATATGCAGGAATATAGACAGAGAATAAGGGTATGTGTATGTATACAAATGTGGAGTGAATGAGTACTCACATTTGAAGTATCCATGTAGGCATATAGGAAGTTTCTATGAATGCTTATACATGCCAACATAAAAAGAGAATATATGAATACACATACATACGTGTCACAAGAACCAACATAGTATGTGTGTGTGTATATATATACATACATATTGAATATATGATAGCTCATGAAAATATACGTGTTTGTATCTAGAGTACATAGGGGAACCTACGTATATTGATTCATTTATGGAGAAAATATATGAGTACTGAAAAACCAACAGTAAGGTATTATGGAGGAATCTTCATATGAATACATGAACATGTTCATATATATGAGATGAAGACTCAGATGTATGAATATCATGAGAGAAGAGGTGAGTCCTCACACATGTCAAAATACACCTGGAAAATAAGAATGCTCACCTAGGAGGAGAAACGTCCAAATATCCTGCCTTTTCGTTCCATGAGTTAAAGTTACTAAGCTAGTTTGGCCTTTGTCTGCCAGATCTCTCCATATACCAAGTCAAGCAGATGTTAATGAAGAGACTCTGGAGACCCTGTTAAGTGAAATCCTACGAGTTCCTGAGCCCTGAAAGTTTATCTTTTTACAAAAAGTGTTCTGTAACCTCTGTTTTTATGTGAGGATTAAATATCTACCTGTGTCTGCCTTTCCTAAGGGGGAAATTAAATAATTGAATTGAATGCTAATTAATTTAAAGCAAGTGGTATTTAACTGTGGAATTCTAAAATAATTAACAGTTAATTGGTAAAAATTGTAAAGAAAAATTTCTGAATAAAATTTTGAGAAAACAACAGCATCATTATGTATATACATATATATATGTATATATATGTAGGCGTATAAATACACACATACATGCATATGTAGATTCGAAGAGTGTAAGAGTTCTGCCCTTTTTGGTACTTAAATATTTCCTTTGTATTTGAATGTCTTTCATATATCAATGTAGCACTAACCCCTGACCTTGTTAACAATTTTTATATCAGGTACAGAGTTTAAATAAAGATTGAAAGAGCATGGGGTCTTTATAACTTAAATTCTCTAAAGTTTCAAGTGAACTATGGGCTCCTAATTTTATGCTCTCCTCAGAACTGTAATGTTACTAAGGTCAGAAGTATAAGCTTTGAGCTGGTTCTCCCAACATGAACTCATTCCTGGAGAATTCAAGGTTCAGAGTCTGTGTGAGTCTCCTCCTCTGCCTCCTCCGTTTAGGGGGGTGATTTCTGTTTCCTCTTCCTTCCTTTGTTGTCATCTCATAAATATGCAAGCTTCTGTTTGGATTGTGAACTCTGTACTTAGAGTTCCACAGGCATGTTCATTTCTCTTCTAATAAATCCAGTTGTAATGAGTGTCTCATGGACTTGTAATACAGTTTTTGATTACACGCCTTTTTTGTCTCCTAACCATGATTGCTAATTGATAGTGATTGAGACTGTTTTTAGGAAATGATCGTATCAGAGGAACACAAGTATGTGTTTTTGTGTGTATAAGTGTTGGAACATGTGTATTTGTGTCCTAACTTCCATCCCACCCTGTTTGATCATTGGCACATCAGTGGGAATGAGTGGAAACTTGTTTGTTTCTTTGTGTCTGTATTAAGTTACATCCTATCCAATGCTTGATCATTGATTAACTCATGTGAGTGTGTGTGCGAGTGTGTGTGTGTGTGTGTGTGTGTGTGTGTGTGTGTGCATAAGTTTGGGAGCATGTGTTTTTTTTTGGATGTCTCTTTATATGCTTTTATGTCCTAACTTCCTTCACACCTCCTGTTTGATCATTTCTAACACACTGAACTCATCAGATTGGAGTGAATTTTAACGTAGGCAAAATCTTTCTGTATTGTGCCTTGCTTTAGATTTCTGTAAACTACAGTATTTGTTCCAATTAGCTTGGGCCTGCTGAGGAAGAATTTATAGCTTGCCTGGGGAAGTTGCTCTTTTTTTATTCCTGGCCTCATTTTGACAAACTATTGGATTTGTATCCTGTTTCTGGACATTTCAGGCTGTTGGCTGCAGGAGACAATCTCAGTGATAGATGTCTATGAGGCTGATTAGTTCAGGTGGGGAAAGAAGCCCTCTTTCCCTAAAGAGCAGAACCTCAATGACCTGCCTAGGGAGGGGAAGCAAAGAGCACATGAGCTCTGCTACTATTTGGGCTTCCTTTTTGCAGCCCAAGCAGGTCCCTTTGCACAATTGAAAATTCCCCTTCTGTTCTGTTGGTAATCTGCTCCTTCCTTCCCGTCAACGAAAACCCAAGTTCCCCCCTGTCCAACTTCACCAAACTGTTCTTGATCCCTGCCTCTCCAGGCCTTGCCTGGTTTGGCCAAGGTTTTGCCACCACTACCACATTAGGCACTTCCAAGGCACACCTTTTCTTTCACTGGAATGGGAATGAATGCTATGAGGGCAGGAAAAAAGAATCTTACCAGGACCAATTCCTCCAAGTCCCAGGGAAATATGCAAGTAGGACTCTGAGTGAAGCAGCCAGGGATCATCCCCCTTCATAAATGGCAGAAATTCATTCTAGGAAGGCATGAGGGGTGGAGTTATTTGTTTTTTACTTAATCCCAGAGTCCTAACTGAAGACTCCCAGAATACGAGCTCCATGGGGAACTTGCCCACCATCTCCTGCTGAGAGCCATCCCAGGGACCTTCAGCCCAGTGAAGTTTGGACATCAAAGGAGGAAAAGTCCAACATGGAAACCAACTAGCCTGGCAGATGGGAGAGACCTGGGCTCAAGGCTTGGGTCTGCCCTCTACCAGCTTTGGGATCTTGGTCATGTCCTGGACCTCCTCCTGGTCTCAGTTAACCTTTTCTCAAATGAGGCAGATTTGATGACATCTAAGGTCTCTTGTAGCACTGCATGATATCCAAACCTACAATCCCATTCAGACAGTACCCTACACCTCCATAAACCCTGCCAGGACAATGCTAACAATCTAGTCCCCAACCCCTAGCTGGTTCATTCTGGATTTACCTTCTGAACCAGGGATGGCCCAAAGCCATTGCACAAGGACTGTCAGACTTCAGAGCCTAGGGATCTTGGAAGGTCAAGGTCTGCTAGGGACCAGTTGGGGACCTTTTCCAGCTAGAGGCAGGGGATCTGTGATCTGGGCCTTATGTTTCCTTGCCTCTTGTCTCCCATGCTCAGGAGTCTGAGCATCAGGTGGACTTTGGGCTGGTTCCCTGGCCTTTCTCCTCTCAGATATTCATTCCCAGTCGTTGGGGTCTTCAGGGAGCCCCCAGTCAAGGGAAGCTGAGTCTGGGCAAGGTGGAACCCCTGCTGAAAGCCCATGACCAATGATGTCAACTCCCATCTTGAGGAGGCAGGAATACTTCCAATAATTGTGCTGCTCTCTCAGACATACTGAGCAGATGCCTAACTCCCCTGTCCCCCTCCAGTCAGTATCCCTCACCCAAACACTCTGTCAGAATTACTTCCTGCCACCCCCCTTGCTACAAGTATTGCGAGCTGCCAACACGTTGTCCTGACTGAAGACTATTCCAAGAGCCGGGCGTAGATAGAGAGGATTCCAGGTCCCAGGACTGATGCCCAGCGACCCTCTCTGTGTTTCCAGATGGACCTCTGTCCCCTCATCAAAACCACTAGGCTTTTTATATTCTCATCCTGGAGTGCTCAAATGTTTCTTCTGTATGTTCATGTAAGGGAGGAAACTCCTTTCTCTATTCCTCTTCAAGAAAACTGAATTATTTCCTTTATAATTGCTTATAGGATATATAATATCATCTTATACACACAAAAGAACTCTTATTTTTCATTTATATATGTTCTCTATTCAAGTGTATTCATATATGTGAATAAATATCACTACAGTCTCAGTCCTTTAAACATAAATTTACATTTATGTCAGTAAATATATTGTGAATATATGACAATTCTTACAGATGAAGATAAAGTCTATGTTCTTTTATTTAAGTACTAACGTTCTTTCTTTTCATTCCTAGGTAGGAGTTCTACTTTTTCCTTCTTTTGGAGGAGGGGGAAGGCAAGGCAATTGGGATTAAGTGATTTGCCCAAGGTCACACAGTCACTAACTGTCAAATGTCTGAGGCTGAATTTGAACTCAGGCCTTCCTGACTTCAGGGCTGGTGCTCGATTCACTGCACTACCTTGCTGCCCCTAATTTTTTCTATCTATACATTAAGGTAAATCGTTTATAGACTCTATCTCCTCAAAAACATTAGTAATCATTCTCTCTGTTCCTACATATACAAGTACTCATATATTCACCCTCTGGTCATAGCTTTGAGCATTCATCTTCTCTCTTTTCATATGCGCACATCCACATGTGTGTTTATGTTTGTGTGTCAGCTTATATTCTCTCCCTCTATTCACCTCTGAGAGTTCTCTTATATTTTCTCCCTGTGTGTGAGAATATGTGGAGACTTCTGTCTGTGGACCCAGATATATCAGCGCTCATCTAGAAATAGATCACCGAAATATAGACTGAGAATGGTACCCAGCTGTACTGGAATATGGAATGAGTGAGTGCATATAAACTATGTACTAGCATAGAAATATAGAAAAGCTACAGAAGTACTCACGTTTATGAACACGTAGAGAGGATACATCACAAGAGAAGATAGGATGTAGCATGAATTGAATACCATGATTGCTCATATGCATACATGTGTGTCTCTCTATGTCTGAGAATCTAGAATATGGAGAACACATAGTAGAGAGAGAGAGAGAGAGAGAGAGAGAGAGAGAGAGAGAGAGGAATTCATTCATAGAAAGGACATGGGGTAAAATATGAATAGCAAGAGATATGTAGGAGTATTCATACATATGAATACATAAGGAGAACATATTAGTACTCACATGTATGGATGTGATAGAAGAGGTGAGTCATACATGTCAACATGCATACGGAAGATAGGAATGCCCATCTGTGAGGAGATATGGATAAATATTACTCCATCTTTTCCCACACGATTTTCTTAGGAGTTAAAGTTCTCAGCTGGTTTTGTCTTTGATTGCCCAACCTCTCCACTTCCCAAGTCAATTAGATGTTTGTGAAGACAATCTTGGTACCTTCCTTTGTCTTATCACCATGATTACTAACTGATACCAATAAAAGAATTTTAATAAAGTGATTGTATCAGCGGTGCACGAGTGGTTGTATGTGTGTCCATTCTTCCATCCCATCCTCTGTTGGATCATTGGTGCAGCAGTGTGTATAAATAGTGAAGCCTCTGTGTTTTTGTGTCTCTATGTGTATGTCTTAAGGTAAACTCCAGCTATGATTTAATAATTGATTCACTAGTGTGTGTGTGTGTGTGTGTGCATGTGTGTGTGTGTCCTAATTGCCATCCCACCCCCTGTTCCATCATTGCTAACACAGTGGAATAGGTCAGAATGTAATGTATTTCATGGAAGCCACATCTTTTTGGTTTGTGCTTCCCTTTATATTTCTGTTAACTACAGTATTTGCTCCATTCGGTTTGGACCTGTTGGGGAATTGTTTATAACAATCCTGGTGAAGTTGCTCTCGTATATTCCTGACCCCATTTTGACAAACAATTGGATTTGGCTCCTACTTCTAGCCTTTTCAGTCTGTTTGCAGAAGGACACAGTCTTAGTGATAGATGTCCATGAGGCAGATCTCTGCAGGTTTTGGGGGAGAAGCCCTCTTTCTGGGGTGAGCAGAGCCCCACTCACCTCCTCAGGGAGAGAAAGGAAAGGGCACATGAGCTCTTCTCGAAGGTTATTAGGACTTTCTTTCCCACCTTGATTCCCAGAACCCCATTTTGTAGCCCAAGCATGTCCCTTTGCACAACTGAAAATTCCTCCCTCTGTTCTCTCTTCCTTCCTTGCCATCCCTGAAAGCCCAAGTGCCACCCAGTCCACCTCCAGAATATGCTTTGTCATTATATCTGATTCACTGTTCATTGATTTGGAGTAGTGTGTGTGTGTGTGTGTGTGTGTCAGAGTATGTGTGATTCTGTATGTCTGTATGCGTGCTTATGTCCGAAATTCCATCCCATACCTTATTCAATTATTGCTAACACATTGAAAAAGGTCAGACTGGTGTGTGTTTTAATGTAGGCCACATGTTTCTATGTTGTGCTTTCCTTTAGAGGTCAAGGTAGAAACCAGCAAGGCTGGCAGGCAGGAGAGACCCAGGCTCAAGGTCTGGGTCTGCTCTTTACTGTCTCTGTGACCTTGGTCATGTCCCTGCTCTCCTCTTGGCCTCAGTTACCCTTTTTCTCAAATGAGGAGTTTGGACCAGATAAGATCTGAGGTCTTTTTTAAACCTCCTCCCTATCCAAATATACAAGCCCATTCAAACACCATCCCCATATCCATAACCCCCCAAACCCCTAGCTGAGAAATCTCTACTATTCTAATACTTTGCTTTGGGACAACCCCTACTCATCAAGTTCTATCCTTCTTCTAACTCCAAAAAGTGAAACAAAATCCGTGGTTCTTCTCAGAGTTGCCTCCTGAACCAGAAGTGTCTCTGCCCCTCCATCTCACAGGGACTGTCAAACCTCAGAGCCAAGGGAGGTGGAAGGACATGGTCACATAGCGACCAGTTGGGGACCCTTTCCCTATCACGGACAGGAGTTTTGGGTTCTGGGGATTATGTTTCCTGGCCCCTTGTCTCACCTGATCAGGCACCTGAGTCCCAGGTGTGTTTTAGACAGATCCTCTGACATCTTTCTCTCTGTCATCCTCTTAGATATCCACTCCCAGCCCTCGGGGTCCTCAGGGATCTCCCAATCAAGGGAAGTTGAGTCTGGATAAGGTGGATCCCCTGCTGAACGTCGATGGCCGGTGACGTCAGCGCCCACCTTAGGGAGGCAGAGTCCTCCTCCCGCCTACGCTGCCCTTCTCTCTGCTCGCCACGGACAGGTATCCCAGTCACCCGTCTCCATGGATACAGCGTTCTCCTCCCCTCCACGTTCCCTCTCCTGCTAGTTTCCCCTCTCCCTCTGCCCCTACAAATGTCTCGAACTTCCAGCGGGGTTTTCTGACTGTGGCCTTTGGGGGCGCAGGAACCAGGCTTGATGTGCATAGACCCCCTGCTATCTGTTCTTGCAGCCCTCAGCCCCCCTCTTCAAAACCTTTGTGTATTCATATCCAGAAGGGCTCACATATTTCCTCTGTATATTCATGTAGGGAAGGAATCCTTCATTTCCTCTTTCTATTCCTCTATATGAGTACTGAATAACTCTCTATATAATCCTAAATATATAGGATCATATATATGAGATTAAATCAGCATATATACATATATACACACATATATGTGTGTGAAACAATTCATATATTTCATTCCTATATGTTCCTTATAGTCATCTAAACATGCCCATATATAAGACTCCTCAGTGTCTCTCCTAGAGGGTATATCTTCCTACTTATGTAAATGATTACATATTATAACTCATATATATGAATACAAAATATATTCATATATATATATTCAGGTTCTTGCTCCTCAGTCTATGTACTTGAAGTCATTTGTTCCTTCTAGAAATTCATTTCTATAATTTATATATTATATATCCTCATGAACATTAGTAATCACTCTCTTCTCCCACATATGCACTCACATATTCACTCAATTTATATTTATGAGTACCCAGATTTTCTCTGCCCATTTTGATATTTCTATATACGTGTATATATATTCTCTCTCTCCATTCACATATATTAGTTCCTGTAATACTCTCTGTAATCCTTAAAGTATTCCATTCTTCTCTCCCTGTGAGAAAACATGTAAAAACTCTTGTCTGTGAACACAGAGGGTATATCACTGCTCATTTATAGGAATACAGATGGAAAGAAAGGGTACATGTACAAAGAGAAATATGAAGTGAATAAGTATTCACAGATGAAGTACTCATACAGGAATGTAGAAAGGGTCTATGAATGTTCATATATGCCAACATATGGAGAGATTATATGAATAATCATATATATGAGTCAATATAGTATATTTATACATACTGATTACATGACTGCATATATATATATATTTTATCGATATAGATATAGATATATAGATATATGAGAATGTGTGTCTATGGCTATCTAGAGTATTGGAGGAAACCTCTATATATTGATTTGTTTATCAAGAGAATATATGTGTACTAAAGTATGGGCAGCAAGGGAATATGGAGGAATATTCATACCTATGAGTGCATAAGGAGAATATATCAATACTTGGATGTATGGATACAGTGAGAGAAGAGGTTAGTACTCATACATATCAAAATCCACATGGAAGACAGGAACGCTCACCTATGAGGAGATATTTCCAAATATTTCACCATCTTTATCCTTGAGATTTTCCTTAGGGGCTAAAGTTCTCAATCGATTTTGCCTTTGTCTGCCTGAACTTCCCACTTCCCAGGATGTTTCTGAAGGCCTAGAGACTCACTCCCTTTTGTCTCTTCACCATTATTACAAATTGATGATATTGATTAAAATTCTTTATCAAGTTATTGAATTGGGGGCTCACAAGTGTGTGTCTTTTTAAAGGTGGGAGTGAGTGTGTTTCTCTGTCTTCATGTGTGTGTATATGTCCTAACATATTCCATCCACTGTTTTTCCATTGATGCCTGATTGTATGTATGTGTATGTGTATGCTTGTGTCTGTGTCTGTGTCTGTATGTCCTAAATTCCATCCCAACCACTGTTCAGTTATTACTAACACATGGGAATAGGTCAGACTGGAGTGTGTTTAATGTAGGACACATTTTTCAGTATTGTGCCTTCCTTTAGATTTCTGTTAACTACAATATTTGTTCCAATCAGTTTGAACCTGTTGAGTAAATGTTTATATTGCTCCTGGTGAAGGTTCTCTACATATTTCTTGCCTCATTGTGACAAAAAAAAATTGTATTTAACTCCTCCTTCTGACTTCTTTAGGCTGTTCGCAGCAGGGAACCATCTAAGTGCTAGATGTCCATGAGGCTGATCAGTGCAGGTTGGGGGAGAAATCCTCTTTCCCTTGTGGGCAGAACCCCACTGACCTGCGCAGGGTGGGAAAACAGAGGTCATATGGGCTTTTCTCAGGGGTTATTTGGGCTTCCTTTCCCACCCTGATTCACAGAATCCCCTTCTGCAGCCCAAGCAGATGCCTTTACAAAGGTGAGAATTCTCCCCTCTGTTTTTATGTTAATCTGCACCTTGTTTTCCGTTTCTGATAGCCCAAGTGCCACCCAACCCACTTCTGCCAAGCAGCTCTTGATCTCTGCCCTCTCCAAAGCTTGCCTTCTTTTGCTAAGGCTTTGGAATTCCTACCACATCTTGATATCTCCAAGTTACTCCTTATCCACCACTAGCTTCCACCTCCCAGCCCCAGAAAAATGTTCAAGTAGGGCACTGAGTGGAGCAGTTGGGGGATCATCCCCCTTATCTCACAACTGGAAGAAACCCGTTCAAGAAAGACGTGGGATTTTCAAATTTCAAACTCACCGTGTTCAGTCTGGGTGAAAGGATATGGGATTATTTCTGCCTTTTACTTAACCCCACAGTCCTAACTGAAGACTCCCAGAGCCCCTGATCTATAGACAACCTGCTCACAAGCTTCTGGGGAGAGCCTTCCCAGGGGTTATTAGCCCATAAAGCTTGGCTATTAGAGGAGAGAGAGACCAAGATGGAAGCCAGGTAACCTGGCAGGCAGGATAGACCTGTGCTCAATGCCTGAGTCTACCCCTTACTGACTCTGTGACCTTAGTCATGTCCGTGCCCTCCTCTTGAACTCAGTTATCCTTTTATCAACTGAGAAGTTTGGACCAGATGAGTTCTGAAGTCTCTTTTAGCCCTTCAACCTGCTCAAACCCATAAGGGCCCTCAGACTCTACTCCCACACCCATGTTCACCATCTCCCAACCCGTGAAAGTCAACTAACTCCCAAATCCAAGACATGAAAAACCCTGCTAGCCCAATGCTTTCCCTTGGGACAGCCCCCAATCAGTAAGTTTTGACCTTATTCTAACAGTAAAGTTTGGAATAGATTCGATGGTTGTTCTCGGACCATGCTTCTGAATCAGAAGTTCGCCCTCAAACACCAGTGTCACAGGAAGTCAGACTTCAGGGGGCGGGGTGTGGTGGTGGCGGAGGGCCAAGGCCCCCGCATGGACCAGCTGGGGACCATTTCACTACCATGGACAGCGATCGTGGTGTCTGGGGCTTATGGTTCCCGGCCCCTGGTCTCCCAAGCTCAGGAGCCTGAGCCTCAGGGAGGCTGAGGGCGGCTCTCCTGGCCCCTCTGCCCTCTCAGATATCCACTCGCAGCTGTAGGAGTCCTCAGGGAACCAGCAGCCAAGCGGAGCTGAGTCTAGGCAAAGTGGACCATAACTAGTGACGTCAGCGTCCATTTTGGTGAGTCAAGACTAGCCCTCCCGCTGCTCCCTCTGTTTCCCCCAGCAAACATCCCACTTAATGTGTCTCCATGGAGACAACAGCCCTTCCCCTCACACTCGATAGGTTTCATTTTCCCCTCCCTCTCAAGCCCTCTCTAGCTCTTCTTCCCCTTCCCGCCCCCATACCATCCCAGGCTCACTTTCTCCTCCCCCTAAGACCTTTTTGAGCTCATTTCCCTCCCCCATTGCCCTTACAAGTGTCTCGAGCTCCCAGCGGTGTTACTTGATAGTGGCTATTGTGGGAGCTGGGCACAGAGGGAGGGGACCCCGGGGAGCAGAATTGATGGCCAGAGACCCCCTGCTGTGTGCGCAGACGGACCTCTGTCCCCTTTTCAAAACCACCGGACTTTGTGCAGTATTCTCCAGGAGGACTCACATATTTCCTCTGTATATTCCTGTAAAGGAGGAATCATCCATTCTCTCTCTCTCTCTCTTCTTTATGAGCACTGAAAAGCAGTCTTTAGACATACACTCACACACACACACAGAGGGAAGAGAGAGAGAGAGACACAGAGAGAGAGAGACAGAGACAGAGAGGATTATATTGTCCTATATACAGGGAAGACCTTGCATATTTCATTTGAATATATCCTCTGTCTTCATCTATATGTACTCATACAGAAGACTACAGAGTGTCTCTCCTACAGATTACAACTCCATGCTTATGAAAATGAATACATAGATAATAGAAGACAACTTAGATATATAAAGATATAGAATATATCTATCTATATATATATATATATATATATATATATATTCAGGTTTTTTTCTTTTCAATTTTATTTCTAAATAATTTAATTCCTATAAATTGATTTATATCACTAATACATTTTATCTCCTCAAGAATGTTAGTAATCACTCTCTCTGTTCCTATGCATATGAGTGTAGTGTCAGCTAGGTGGTGCAGTCGATAGAGCACCAGTGCAGGAGTCAGGAAGACCTGAGTTCAAATCTCACCTCAGACACTTGACCCTCACTAGCTGTGTGACCTTGGGCAAGTCCCTTAACCCCAACTGCCTCATCCTGGGTCATCTCCAGTCATCCTCATGAATCTCTGGTCACTGGATTCAGATGGCTCTGGAGGAGAAGTGAGGCTGGTGACCCGCACAGCCCTCCCTCACTCAAAACAAAGTCAAGTGTAAGTCATGTCATTATTTCTCTGATGGCATGGTCTTCTTTGGCAATGAAGGATGAACACACCATGCATATGAGTACTCATATATTCACTCTCTATTCATATGAGTACTCATATTTTCCCTATACATTTATTTATATCTACATATATATGTATGTATACATTCTGTCTCTCCATTCGCAGATATTAATTCTAGATCCTCTCCATAATCCTAAAAGTATTCTACTGCTTCTCTTCCTGGGAGAGTACATATGAAGACTTCTGTCTGTGAGCATCCAGAATATATCAGTACTCATATATAGGAATATAGACAAAGAATAAGAGTCCCTACATGTAGAGGAATTTCGAGTAAATGAGTACTCACAAATGAAATACCTACATAGGAATATAGAAAGACTTTATGCATGCTTATAAATGTCAACATAGAGAGAGAATTTATTAATAATCCCATGTTTTAGTCACAAGAAATAACACAGAATACACGTATACATATACGTGTACATATACTATACATACATATATATATATATATATATATATATATATATAGACTGAATACATGACAGTTTGTGAAAATAGGTATGTCACAATCTATAGTATATGGATGAACCGGCAGATAGATAGATAGATAGATAGATAGATAGATAGATAGATAGATTCATTTATAGAGAGGATATGACTACTGAAATATGAATAGCAAGTAAGTATAGAATTCATACATTCAATACATAAAGAAAGCATATTAGTACTCCAGTGTAGGTGAGGTGAGTACTCAGAAGTGTCAAAATATACCTGGAAGATAAAAATGATCTCCTATGAGGAGATCTGTTCAAATATTCTGCCATCTCTTTCCATGAGATTTCCCTCAGGAGTTACAGTTCTCAGTCTGTTTTGCCTTTGTCTGTCCGACCTTTCCACTTCTCGAGTCAATCAGATCTTCATGTATGTGTATGAGTGTGAGAGTACATGTGTTTCAGTGTTTCTGGGTGTGTGTATATGTCCTAACTTCCATCCCATTCCCTGTTGGATCACTGGTGGAGCAGTGTGGGTATAAGTACGATAGCAGATATATTTCCGTGTACGTGTATGTGTTTATGTCCTGACCTCCATTCCACCCCCTGTCAATCATTTCTAGCACTATAAAATAGGTCAGACTTGTTTAATGTAGGCTACAACTTTCTGTTGTGCCTTCCTTTAGATTTCTATTAATCACAGTATTTGCTCCAATTACTTTGGGCTATTGAGGAAATGTTTGTAGCACTCCTGGTGAAGGTGCTCTCCTGTATTTCTGGCCTCACTTTCACAACTGGATTTGGCTCCTTCTTCTGGCCAAATCAGGCTGCTTGCTGGAGGGGACAGTCTCAGTGATAGATCTCCATGAGGCTGACCAGTGCAAGTTAGAGGAGGAGCCCTCCTTCCCTGGTGGTCAGAATCCCACTGACCTACCCAGGGAGGGAAAGGGAAGGGCACATGCGCTCTGGTCAAGAGGTTATTGGGGTTTCCTTTCCCACGCTGATTCTCAGAGCCCCCTTCTGGAGCTCAAGCAGCCCTCACTACCACATGGGGCATGTCCAAGGCACAACTTTTCCCTCACTACATCAGGACTCACTCACTACACTCACCTTGACAGTAGGACAGGGACCTTGCCTGGGCTAACACCTCCAAGTCCCAGGAAAGTATTCAAATAGCACTCTGAGTGAAATAGACAGGAGTTGTCCCATTTATTTCATAAATACGAGAAACTCATTCAGGGAAGGCATTAATTTTACTAAGACTCTCTCTGGAAAGTGTGTATCCAAGGCTTGCCCGAAGCTGTGAACAAGGGGGGGGGGGGGCTGGGATGCTTTATACTTAACCCCATAGACCTAACTGAAGAGTCCCAGAATCCCAGCTTTATGGGAAATGTGCCTACAGGTTTTTGTGGAGAGCCTTCCCAGAAACCTTCAGCCCACGAAGCTTGGATGTCAGAGGAGGGAGAGGCCAAGATGGAAGTCAGCTAGCCTGGCAAGCAGGAGAAACCTGGGCTCAAGGCCTAGGTCTGTCCCTTATTGGCTCTGGGACCTTAGCCATGTTCCTGCTATCCTCTTGGCCTCAGTTACCCTTTTTCTCAAATGAGGAGGTTGGACCAGATTAGCTCTCAGATCTGTTTTAACCCTCTATCCTATCCAAACACAAAAACTCGTTTGGACCCTACCCCCATATCTATACCCCTGCCAGTGTTAGCAAGGTAGTTGCCCTCCCCCTCCTAGTTGAATGCTTTCCCTTAAGACAGCTCCCCAGGCAGCCATTTCTGTCCTTATTCTAACCCTAAAGATAGGAATGAAACCCATAGTTCTTCCTGGACTTGTCTCCTGAAGCAGAGGTGAACCCTGCCCCTCCCCATCTCACAGAGATTGTCAGACCTCAAAGCTCAGGAGGGTAAAATGCTAGGGTCCCGCAGGGACCATTTTGGGACTCTTTTTCTACCATTAGCAGGAGTCCTGGGGTCTGGGGTTTACGTTTCCTGGCCCCCCGTCTCCCATGCGCAGAAGCCTGAGACTCAGGTGGGCTTTGGGCAGGTCCCCTGACCTCTCTCTCATCTCACATCTCCCCTCCCAGCCCTTGGGGTCCTCAGGGAGCCCCGGAACTTCCGCTGAGCGCCAGTGGCCATTGACGTCAGCTCCCACTTTGGGAAAGCAAAGTCCTTCTCCCCCGAACGCCGCCCCTCCCTTCTCTCGTCACGGTCAAGCATCCCACGCACCCGTCTCCATGGAGGCGGCTTCTCTCCACCACATGCGCTATTGATCTCATTTTCTGCTCTCCCTCAAGTTCTCTCCAGCTCTTTTTCCCCTTTCCCAACCCCGCACCCTCTCAGGCTCATTCCCTACCCCGACAGCCATTACAAGTGTCTCGAGCTGCCAGCGGGGTGTTCTGACTGTGGCCATTAGGGGAGCAAGAGAAGGGAGGGAGAGGACCCCAGAAACCAGGACTGATGCCCAATGACTCCCTGCTGTGTGTCCAGATGACCCTGCACTGCCCCCGCCCCCTGTTCAAAACCACTGGGCTTTGTGTATTCTTATCCAGGAGGGCTCACATATTTCCTCTGTATATAGTTATACATTGTCTTTCAGTCTTCTTTATGAATAATGAATGACTTATAATAATTCTATATCAATCTATAAGTAGGATTATATATATATATATATAATATGTAGGCTTATGTAATCCCGTATATAGTAAAGAACTCATTCATTTCATTCATATTTGTTCTCTTTATTCATCAATGAGTACATATATATATATATATACATATATATATAACTCCACAGTCTCTTTTCTAAAAATCATAAATTAATATTTATGTAAATGAATATATAGGAATAAAGACAACTCATATTTATGACAAAAGCATTAATTCATATATAAATATTTCTGTTCTCTTCATTCCTATGTGCATATTCTCAATTATTCTTTCTACAAATTCAATTGAATGATTTGTACATATCGTCATAAATATTAGTAATAATTCTATATGTGAGTACTCATATTCACTTCGTTCATGTATATGGATAAATTTTCTCCATTCACAGATAAGAGCTCTTCTATATTCCTAAAATTATTTTACTCTTTCTCTTCCTGTGAAAGAATATATGAAGAACCCTTTCTATGTATACAAAGATTATATCAATACTCATATATAGAAAATAGAGAGAACAGTGATTCCCTAAAAGAGAAGAATATGGAGTGAATTAGTACTCCTAAATGAAGTACTCATATAGAAATATAGGACTGTAGGAGTGCTCATATATGTAACTTATAGTAGAAATACATGAATAATCATATAAATGAATCGAAAAACACAATAGTATATATGTATTTATATGCATGTATGTGTGTGTGTGTGTGTATATATATATACACTGAATATATGATAACTCATAGAAATATATGTGACTATCTAGACCAGGGATAGGGAACCTGTGACTTTAAGATCACATGTGGCCCTCTCAGTCCTCAAGTGCGGTCCTTTGACTGAATCCAAACTTCACACAACAAATCCCCTTCATAAAAGAATTTGTTAGTTAAGCGTGAACTTAGTCAAAAGGCCACACCCAAAGACCTAGAAGGCCACAAGTTTCCCACCCCTACTAGGCCCCATCTTGCTCAATTTTTCACTGCAGTGGTGGTGGTTATCATCATCCTGGTTGTTTCCCACTTATTTATTTATATTTAATTTGTCACACTGCATATATGTTACAATGATTTAAAAGTACAAATGCTGCCCCTTTTCAATCCTGATTACTTAACAACATACTTTCTTTCAAAGACACTCAATATTCATGATCATTAAGAGGATTGACCACTGCTTTCTAACCCAATGAGGGCACAGAGTAGAACTCTAATTTTTGACTTTCATTGTTGGCCAAATAAGACATTGTACCTTTGGCTGAGTAGTTCAGGACCTGAGTTTTAACTCAGAGCATCACCACTGTGCTGATAAAAATCATATTAAAATGAATGTTGTATCTCATACCAAAAATATGCTTTGCTGTCATTCCCAATACCTGGGACCCCTGACTGAGCACATCAATAAATTCCTTCCATGCTATGATAGTTTGTGTTCTCAGGACCCTCCCAGCTCTGATGATCTATGACATAGATCGTGACATGTGCCCTTCTAGATCTCCAATGTGACCCTTTGAGGGAATCCAAACTTCACAGAACAAATCCCCTTACTAAAAGGATTTATTATTTATTTATTATTTAAATTTTATTAATTTTTATAAATTTGTTATATTATTTACATAATATATTATTAACAATTTTATTAATAATATATAATGTCATTTTTGTATTATATATAATAATATAATGAAAGAAATATGGTGTATATCATATAAGATATTATAAAATTATATTTCATTAATTATTTATTTAAAAAATGGAAAACCTGGAGTCAGTCAGATGACTATACATGAAGACCTAGAAGGGCGCATGAGGCCTCAAGATCAAATGTTCTCCATCCCTGATCTAGAACATATAGGGTTAGATAGATAGATTGCTTTAGAGAGAAGAAATATGAGCACTGAAATATGAATAACGGGTATAGGAGAAAATTCATGCATTCAATGCATAAAGAGACTTTTAATAGATATATGGATACAGTCAGAGAAGTGGTGAGTACTCATACATGTCAAAATGAACATGGAAGATAAGAATGATCATCAGTGAGTGGACATGTCCCGATCTTCCATCATCCTTTTCCATGAGATGTTCCTTAGGAGTTAAGGTTCTCAGCCTATTTTGCCTGTTTTCCCGACGTCTCCAGTTCCCAAATCAATCAGATGTTTCTGAAGACCCTTTTGTCTTCACCATGTAATTTAGTAATCGCCATGCTTACTAAATGATATCGATTAAAATTTTTTATGAAGTTGTGGGTTTGCTGGTGCATAAGCAAGTGTGTGTTTGTGTATGTGCGGGAGAAAATATGTTTCTGTGAGTCTACTGTCTATGCATGTCCAAATTTCCATCCCATCCTTTGTTCGATAATTGTTCCACCAGGCATGTAAAAGTGTGTCTCTGTGTGTAAGTCCTAAGGTTCATTCCATTCCCTGTTTGGTCATCAATTCACAGGGTGTGTGAATATGTATCAGTATGCAAGTATGTGTTTCTGTATGTCTATGTGTGTTTATGTCCTACCTTCTATACCATCTTCCATATGTTTATTGGTGCACCAATGGTGTAAGTGTGGGAGCCTATGTGTTTTTGAGTGTGTGCTTGTGTGTGAGTGTTTCTTTCTATCTTCCATTGTGTGAGTAAATGTGGTAGCATTTGTGTGTGTGTGTGTGTGTGTGTGTCCGAACCTCCATCCCACCCCCTGTGCAATCATCCCGAACATGTAGGAATAGGTCAGACTGGAGTGTGTTTAGTTAAAGTTATATCTTTCTGTGTTGTGCTTCCTTACCCCCTTCCCACCCCGCCTCTGCTTAACGCCAATGGCCCATACTGTTAGTGCCCACCACTTTGGTGAGGCAGGACTTCCCCTCCAGCCAATGCTGTCCATCCTTTTCCTGGTCCTCACGGGGCACCCCAATCATCCCTCTCCCTGAGGTCAACATCCCTTCCACACACGCCCTCTCCTGCTCATTTTCCCTTCTTCCAAAGACCTTTTGGGGTTCATTTTCCCCTCCCCCACCACCTCTACAATTGTCTAGAGCCTCCAGTGGGGTGTTCTGACTGTTATCATTCTGGAAGGAAAGGAGAGGACCCCAGGGACCCAGACTGATGCCCAGCGATCCCCTGCTGTGTGTGCAGACCATCCTCTGTTCCCCTCTTTAAAACTACTGGGCTTTGTTCAGTCTTGTCCGGGAAGGTTCAAACATTTCTTCTGTATATTCGTGTAGAGGAGTTCTCATATGTAAGACTGCATAGTCTCTCTGTTATAGAGTATGAATTAATATTTTGCAAATGAATATATAAAAATATGATAACATACATATGAAAACAGAATATAATTATATATATGTGTGTGTGTGTGTGTGTGGGTATGTGTATTCTCTTTCTCTTCATTGCTATATATATATATATATATATATATCAACTCATAATTCTTTATATAAATTCATTATATATTGGACATATAATCTATCTCATCATAATCATTCTCTCTATTCCTACTTATATGAGTACTCACATATTCATCTCTGAGTGTTCATATTCTCTCTCTATGTATTTGTGTATATATATATATATATATACACACACACATATGTGTGTATACACTTACATTCTCTCCCCATAGTCACAGATGAGAGGTCTCTCATATCTTCCCCCTATATAACTGAAAGTATTCTCCTACTTCTCTTCCTGTGAGAGAATAAATGAAGACTCCTGTCTCTGTATATAGAGTATACAGACAGAGTAGACAGAGAATAAGGGGACTTTTATGTATAGGGATATGGACTGAATGAATACTCATAAATGATTCACTCATATAGAAATATATAAAGACTCTAAGAGTTTTCATATATGGAAACACACACACACACATATATATATAGAGAGAGAGACAGAGACAGAGAGAGAGACAGAGAGCGACAGAGAGACAGAGAGAGAGAGAATACATGGATAATCATACACATGAGTCACAAGAGAAAATAATATATTTATATACACTGATTACATGACTACTCATATACATGTGAATATGGGGAGAATATGGGGGAAGCCATATATATACACACATATATTAACATGTAGAACGGATATATGCTTGCTGAAATATGAATAAGAAGGGTGTATATGGCAGTAGTCATATATATTAATCCATAAAGAGAGTGCATTAATACTTAGATTGATGGATATAGTGAGGGAAGAGGTGAGTACTCATATATGTAAAAATACACATGAAAGATAGGAATGATCATCTATGAGGAGATATGCTCAGATGTTTCAGTATCCTTTTCCATGAGATCTCCCTTAAGAGTTAAGGTTCTCAATCTGTCTTGCCTTTGTCTGCCCGACCTGTCCACTTTATAAGTCAATCAGATGTTTGTAAAGGCACTCTTTCATCTCCTCACCATGATTACTAATTGATATCAATCAAAATTCTTTATAAAATGATTTTACTGGTAGTGCCCAAGTGTGTGAGCTTTAGTGTGTTTCTGTGTGTGTCTCTGTATTTCCATTTCATCTCCTGTTTGATCACTGACACAAGTGTGTTATGCACGTGTGTTTGTGTATGTGTGTTTGTGTGTGTGTGTGTGTGTATGTGTGTGTGTGTGTGTAAGCTAGCTACAGCATTTGCTCCAATCAGTTTGGGTCTATTGAAGAAATGTTTATAGCAGTCCTGGTGAAGTTGCTCTCCCAAATTTCTGGCCTCATTTTCACAACCAGTTGGATGTGACTCCTGCTTCTAGCCTCTTCAGGCTATTTGCAGCAGGAGAGAGTCTTAGTGATGGATGTCCATGAGCCTGATCTCTGCAGGTTGAGGGAGAAGCCCTCTTTCTCTGGTGGACAGAATTCCACTGACCCTCTCAGGGTGGGAAAGGAAAGGGCACAGGAACTCTTCTCAGGAGTTATTCAGGCTTCCTTTCCTGATTCCTTCCTGATTCCCAGAGCCCCTTTCTGCAGCCAAAGCAGATCCCTTTGCACAGCTGAAAATTCCCACCTCTGTTCTGTTGTTAATCTGCACCTTCCTTCCCATTCCTGAAAGCCCAAGTGCCACCCAATCCACCTCCACCCTGTCTCTATGATCCCTCCCTCTACAGGAATTGCCTCCTTTTACCAAGGCTTTGCCACCATTATAAGGAAGCATATCCAAAGAAAGGAGTAGTCATTGCTACTCCAAGAGCTCTCTCAGGGCAGGAAACAAACACCTTGCCTAGATTATCACCTCCACCCCCATGAAAATGTTCAAGTAGGGCTCTGAGTGATGCAGATGGGAGTCATCCCTTTATTTCACAAATGGAAGAAACTCATTCCGGAAAAGCATGGCATTTACTCAGGTTCACCCTGCTTGCCCAAAGGTCAGGGTCTTGGTTTGGCCTTTGCTTAACCCTGAGGTCCTAATTGAAGACTCTCAGAACTCCTAGTTTTATGGGGACCTGCCCACCAGCTTCTGTGGAGTGCCTTCCCAGGAACCCTCAGTCCATGAAACCTGGATGGTATAGGAGGAGCAGCCAAGATGAAAACAAGATGGCCTGGAAAGCAAAAGAGACAGACCTGGGCTCAAGGTCTGGGTTTGCCCCTTACTGGTTCTGTGACCTTGGCCATGTCCCTGCCCTTCTCTTGACCTCATTTACCTTTTCTCAAAGAAGGGGGCTGGATCAGATGAGCTCTGGTCTCTATTATCCCTCCATCCTCTCCAAAACTATAAGTCCATTCAAACTCTAGCCCTTATCCCTTTCCCATGCATCAATTAACTCTCTTTTACTGAAAAAAAAAAAACCAAAACAAAACAAACCCTGCTAGTCAAATGCTTTCTCTTGGGACAGCTCGCCACCCCAGGAAGTTCTGCCTTTATTATAACCCTAAAGACTGGAATAAAGCCCATACATGGACTTTTCAGGACCTTCCCCCGAATCAGAGATGCCCTTCCCCACCCCACAGGGATAATCTGCCCAGGGGGCAGGTAGGTCAAGGTCCCACAGGGACCAGTTGAGTACTGATTCCCTTGCCTGAATTGTTCCTGAACTTGAACCTTAGCTGGACTTTGGACTGATACTCAACTATCTCTATCCTCACAGACATCCACTCGCATTCCTTGAATTACTCAGGGCTCCACCAGTCAAGCAGAGATGAGTCTGGCCAAAACGGACCTCCGCTAAGATCCTATGGCCAGTGACGTCATTGCTCATTTACCCCTCCCCCGCCGCCGCTGCAGGTGACTCGAGCTTCGAACGGCATTATCCGATTCTTGCCATTCCTGGGCCGGGCAAGAGAGAGAGGACCGCAGGGACCATGTTGGATTCTTGATTCACTCGTCCTTCACACACCGTCCATCCGTTTGTCCATGTTTCTGTTACCCTAACGAAGTAATTTACTGTGCACATTCTTTTCAGTGACTACTCATATTTTTCTCTTCTGTTTCTTGTTCTTAATATCCTAGTTTATTAGCATTTAATTCCCTTTGTTGTCATATATATTGAATGAAGTGATATATTTCATTCATATATATGTTATGTGAAAATAAAACAATTTAATATATGTGAATGTATAGAGAATATATGACACCTGGTTCATACGTAGAGAATACAGATTGTTATAAAATATAAAATAAATATATTACACAAATGTATTTCTGCAAACTCATATTTTCTCTATATCCATATATATGATTTCTCATATTCTATCTACTCATTTACATAACTCATATTTTCTCTTTTCATATGTGTATATGGTATTCTTTCTAAACATTTGTGTATGTGTATACATATATACATATATATATGTATATGTGATTCCACTGTTTCTCTTCCTTCAAGAGAATATTTGGGGACTCATGTATTCATATAGTTAGAATATGCAAGTATTCATATATGAATTTATGGACAGATCTTGAGTACTAATTTATATGGGAATATATACAGAGGATGACTGCTCATATACTGAAAATATGAGTTCTCATGTATATGGATATGGAGAATGTGATTACTATTGTATAGGAGAGAATACATATTAGTGCTTATGTATGTCAGTATAAAGGGGATATACATGGAAAGAATATGCAGTTTATGAGTGAGTACTCATATGTCTATATAAAGAATGTGAGTGCTCATATATCAATATGTGGAAAACATGTGAGTATTCATATATGTCAATATATAGAATATGTGAATGCTCATGTGTCAATATGTAAAAAACACGAATGCTCATATGGCAATACATGGAGAAAATGTGATATGGCAATACATAGAGAACATGTGAGTGCTCATATATGTCTATAATGGAATGTAGGAATACTTATCTTTGAGGAGATATGTTCTATTCCTCCACCACCCTTTGTGTTCTAAACTTGTTTTGCCCTTGGCTGTCAGATCTCTCATGTTAGTAAATTAGTAAAAATATTTCTTGAGAAGACTTTGAGGCCCCCTTTTTGTCCCCTCACTTAGATAAAGTCTATCTTTTAAAATTCCATATGAAATGATTGGGGGGGACGCATCCTTTCTTCAATCCACATTCCCCCTGTAGTCGTTAATAACACATTGGCATGGGTCGGGTTGTGATGCTTTTATTATAGGCCACATCTTTTTTTTTTTTTGCTATGCTTTCCCTTAGCTGTATAGTAACATCAGTCTCTTTCCTAATAAGTCAGTGTCTACATAAATAGCCACTGACGTTGTCGATGATCTTGGCATACTCCTGATGAGGGCTCTGTCCTATATCCCGCTTTATTCTTACAGACTATTTTGATCTCATTATCTTCCTCCTTTGACTGTTTATTAGAAGGAGATCTTCATAGTTATTTCCACGACGTTGATCTCGGCCTCACTGGGAAGTACCTCTCTCCTCCTTTGTGGACGACCCTGAGAGATCTGCCCAGGGTGGAAAGGAAAGGGTACAAGAGTTGTCCCACCAAGTCTGGTCTTGAAGACTTGTGAGGTCTCTTGTAACCCTTCATTCTATCCAAACCTACAAACCCATTCAGACTCCACCCCCCTATCCATACCCCACCCTCAATGTTAGCAAATTAGCCCTCACCCACCCCCACCAACCCCCAGCTGAGAAAACCCTGTTAGTCCAATCCTTTCCCTTGCGGCAGTCCCCAGTCAGCAAATTCCGCCCTCACTCTAACCCCAAAGATTGGAATAAAACCCATGGTTCTTCCTGGACCTGACTCCAGAAACAGAGATGTTTCCCTCTCCACATCTACCTCCTCCCATCTTCACAGCCACTGTTAGATCTCAGAGCCCAGGAGGGGTGGAAGGGCAAGGTGCCCTAGGGATCAGGTGGGGACCGTTTCCCTACCTCTTGCGCAGGTACTGAGGTCCTAGGGCGGATGTTTCTTCGCCGCGTTCGGCGTCTGCCCCGGCGTCTGTGTTTCCGTTGGACATCGAGAGAGTTCGACGGCATCGTTAGCCCCTCAGATTTGCACTCCCAAACCCCGGGGGTGCTGAGGAAGCCTCCAGTCAAGCAGAACTGAAGTTGGGCAAGGCCTAACCCTCGGTGATATTCGTCGCCGTTATGACGTCGACTCACACCTATTTGAGGCAGGGGGCCCTCCACCTGGCAACCTCGCCCCACCCTCTTCACCGGCCCTAAAGCCTGGATCCTGATGCCCTACTCACCATTGGGCCGCTCGAGGTTCCACTACCACTATTCTCCCTCCCTCAACGTTCCCCCCCACCCCGCCCTCCCCTGGAGCTATAGTTCAGCTGCTCCTAAATCCCAAAACTGACCATGAAAGTAACATCTTACTGTTCCCAAAGCGGGGCAGGGAGGGAGGGAGGAGGACCAGAACCTGAACCAAAAAAAAAAAAAAAAAAAAAAAAAAAAAAAAAAAAAAAGCCCTACCCTCCAATTCGTCCGTCTCTCTATCCCTTTAATAACACCAGCTTGATTCCGTGGAGTCCTATCCGTATGGACACATATGATTCCATACGTACTCATCATTTATCAGTACATAAAGTCTCTCTAGTCATATATGAATACTCATACATTCATTTTATATATTCATAGTATGAGTAATTCTACATTCTCTCTAGTCATATCAACGTCTACTCATATGTCCTCTATAAATACATATATATGATTACTTATGAATTCTCCCTATATATTGTGTGAGGACTCGTATTTTTCTGTGCGTATTCTTATGGATGAAGACTCATAAAATTCCCTATATTCTTATATATGAATATTCAGTCTATATATTCAAATAGATGGCGATTCATATTCTCTATAGATTCACATATATGAATACTCACTTGTTTAAATGCTCATATATTATCTATTTTATATGAATACCCATAAATTTACATATGATAGATATGAGTACTCGTTCTCTACATATTCATATATTTGACTACTCATATATTTTATGTATTTATATGTATGAGTAGTTATATAGTCTCTATATTAGGAGCACTCATTCTTTGTATTGTATTATGAATAGTCATATATTCTTTATTCATATAGATCAGGATCCCTATGGTCCCTCTTTCAACTCATACAGATCAGGATTCTTATATTCTCTCTATATTAATATAGATTAGGATTAACATATTCTCTCTCTCTATATATATTCATATGGATCAGGATTTATATATTCTTTATATATATTCATATAGGTCAGGATTCGTATATTCTTTCTTTCTATTCATATAGACCAGGATTCATATATTCTCTCTATAAATTTGTATATTCTCTCTATTCTTGTAGATCATTTGCATATTCTCTATGTTCATATAGATCAGGATTCATATATTCTCGCTAAATATTTGTGTATTTTCTCTCTCTATTCATATAGATCAGGATTCATATATTCTCTCTATATATTAATATAAAGATTCATATGTTCTCTATATTCATATAAATCAGGATTCATACATTCTCTCTACATATTCATATATATATATATGTATAAGTATATGACTACTCATTTACTCTATATATTCATATATAGGAGAACTCCTATATTTTTTGTATTCATATATGATTATGCATATTCTCTATTTATATACACAAATATATATATATATATATGTAATCTTCCTTTATATTCACATTTCCAAGTACTCTATATTCTTTCTATATATGTGAGTTTTCTTATTTTCTTTATTCATCTAATTTATTCATACATTTTTATATTAGTGTACTCAAATTCTCTTATTCATATATATTGAATGTTCATGCTTTCTTTATTCTTGTATGTAGTACTTATATATTCTCTTTATGTATTCATATATATGAGTAGTCACATATTGTCTTTCTATATTCATAAAAATGAACACGTATACCTCTCTATGTTTTCTGTACTCATAAGTTGTCTGCATTCATACCTATATAGAAGTACTCATTTATATTTTTATATTCTTATATATGGGGACTTATATATTTACTCTGAATGTATATATGTATGAATACCCATATATTTTCTCCATATGTTCTTATATATGTGTATTTATAAGGATTAATATATTCAGTGTATATATGTATATTCTTATGTATGCATACTCAGAAAATCTCTGTATTCATATGCGTGAGTAATTAAATACCCTCTCAACATATACTCATATACATGAGAACTCGTATATTCCCTCATTGGTACAGAAGCAGGGGAGGTTTAAAGAAAGTTCACTGAGAGACTGAATTAACAAATTCCTCCCAAGGGCCTTGAAGGATGAAACTGGGAGGAGGAAGGCAAACAAAAGACAGAAAGAACTGCCAAGGTTGTCCTGGAACTCTGGTTACTCTAAAAGAGAGAAGTTCACTAGTGATATGATTTTCTTTTAGAGATGAAGCTCTAGGTGTTTGAATTTTATTTTTCAATTCATCAAATACTCATTTATTAAGTACCTACTGTGTGCCAGATATTTATTCTCAATGTTGGAATACAAAGACCAAAAACGTGTTCTGAAGACCCTCAAATCCCCCACATCGTTAGCCCCAGACTTGCTCTCTGAGCTAACTTAATTCAGATGCCGAAATTCTTATCTTCCTTTCTATTCTCATTGCTTCTTTTAGACCAGGAGTCACTGATTTGGAAGTCCATGTTCCCGTAGACCAGGGGTGGAGAACCTATGGCCTCAAGGACATATGTGGCTCTCCAGGTCCTCAGGAAGCCCCTTTGACTGAATCTAAACTTCACAGGAGAAATTGGTTCCTCACCCCTGTCATAGGCTATGAGTCTCCTATCATGGAGTCTCCTATCAACAACTTCCACACTTTGTAGAAATAAAGTAATCTGTTTCAAGAAATAAATGAAGTTCCATGAACCAGAATGGTGGGGAAGAGGCTACTGTGACCCTGTGCTTGTCTTTGCAGAATCTGTGAGTGGGAATATAGACATAGCCCTACCAGGCCTTATAACCTGTAAGACAAGAAGATATAGGACCCAGAGACGCTCTCAGTAGGAGCTACCCATCATCATTCCCCAGATATTTTATTCATTTATCTATTTTTTAAAGTTTACCTTATGTTGTGGTACCTGCTGGTAATCACTGTGCTCTAAGAAATACAAAGAATTATAAGAATTAATCTCTCTCTCTGGAGACCCCCTTTTGTTTCCTCAGCATGATGACTGATATCTATTAAAATTTTTGATGAAATGATTGTATTAGGGATTCATAAGTGTGAGTGTGTGTAAGTGTGGGAGCATGCTTGTTTCTATATGTCTCTGTTGTGCCTGTGTGTGTTTATGCTCTAAATTCCATCCAACCGCCTATCAATCATTGTTTACACTTTGGAATAGGTCAGACTGGAGAGTGTTTCATGAAGGCCACATCGTTCTGTATTGTGCTTCCTTTAGATTTCTATTAACTACGGTATTTGTTCCACTCATTTTGGGCCTGTTGAGGAAGTGTTTATAGCTCTCCTGGTGAAGTCACTCTCCCATTGTGGCCCCATTTTGACTAACAATTGGATTTCGCTCCTGCTTCTGGCCAAGTCAGGCTTTTTGCAGCAGGAGGCAATTTTGGTTAGAGATGTCCATGAGGCTGATCAGCACAGGTTGGGGGATAAACCGTCTTTCCCTGGTGGCCAGAACCCCACTGACCTTCTCAGGGTAGGAAAGGAAAGGGTACATGAGCTCTGGTCAGGGAGTTATTTGGTCTTCCTTTCCCACTCTGATTCCCAGAGCCCCCTTCTGCAGCCCAAGCTGGTGCCTTTGCACAACTGAAAATTTCCTCCCTCTTCTGCCGGTAATCTGCACCTTCAGATTCTATCTCCACATCCATAAGGTCACCCCATTTCCCCATCCCTGCTATGTTAGCAATCATCCCCCACTCTAGCTGAGAAAATCTTGCTAGTCTAACCCTTTCCCTCGGGACAATCCACAACCATCCATTTCTGCCTTTATTCAAACACTAAGGATTGGAATAAAATCTATGATTCTTCCCATGCTCAGGAGCCTGAGACTCAGGTGGATTTTGGATAGGTTCCCTGGCCTCTCTCCCTTCTCAGATATTCTCTCCCAGCCCTCCGGATCCCCAGCCAAGAGGAACTGAGCCAAGGCAAGGTGGACCTCTTGCTGAGTGCCAATGGCTGGTCGTGACGTCAGCGCCCACCTTGGGGAGGCAGAGGTCTCCGTACCCTCAACGCTGCCCTTTTCTCCACTGACCCTGTCCACATAGCCCACTCACTGGTCTTTCTGCAGTCAGCACACCTCTCCCCAACAAGCTATTGTCTCATTTCTCCCACTCCCACACCCTCTCTGGCTTGTTATCTCTTCTCCCAAACACTTTCTCTTGCTCATTTTCTCGCCCCCACACCCTCTCAGGTTCATTTTCCCTTTTCCCAAACACCTTCTCTTAACATTTTCCCGCCCCCACACCCTCTCCTGCTCATTCTCTCTTCTCCCAAACACTTTCTCTTGCTCATTTTCCCGCCCCCACACCCTCTCAGGTTCATTTTCCCTTTTCCCAAACACCTTCTCTTAACATTTTCCTGCCCCCACACCCTCTCCTGCTCATTCTCTCTTCTCCCAAACACTTTCTCTTGCTCATTTTCTCGCCCCCACACCCTCTCAGGTTCATTTTCCCTTTTCCCAAACACCTTCTCTTAACATTTTCCCGCCCCCACACCCTCTCCTGCTCATTCTCTCTTCTCCCAAACACTTTCTTTTGCTCATTTTCCCGCCCCCACACCCTCTCAGGTTCATTTTCCCTTTTCCCAAACACCTTCTCTTAACATTTTCACACCCCCACATCCCCTCCAGCTCATATTCTCTTCTTCCAAAGACCTTTTTGGGCTCATTTTCCCTTCCCCCACCATCGCTACAAGTGGCTCTATCTGCCATCAGGGTTTCCCCGACTGTTGTCATTCTGGAAGCAGGGCACAAAGGCAGAGGACCCCAGGGACCAAGACATGATGCTCAGTGACCTCCTGCTCTCTGTCCAGATGGCCCTCTGTTCCCCTCTTCAAAATCACTGGGCTTTGTATAATCTTATTCATGAGGGCTCAAATATTTCTTCTGTACATTCATGTAGGGGAGCAATCTTCCATTCTCTTATGAGAACTGAATGACTCACTCTATAATGGCATATGTGGGATTTTGCACACACATATTGTGTATATTACATATAATATATACATACACACATACATACATACATTACATATGTATATGCGTGCATGTATATATATATGTGTGTGTGTGTGTGTATATATATATATATATATATATATATATATATATATATATATATATGGAGGAGAGAGAGAGAGAGAGAGAGAGAGAGAGAGAGAGAGAGAGAGAGAGATAGGGGATGGGATGGAAGTTAGACATCCTATATAGAATCCTATAGAGAGGAAAGAACTCATTTGTATATCTTCTGTATATTCGGAGTACTCATATCTATGAGGTAAGTACTCATATATATGTACTCATATATATGATTATAGAGTCTCCTAAAATATAATTTATATTTGTGTAAATAAATAAATAATATATGGACATCTCATCATATGAAGAAAGAAAATAAATTCATGTATATAAGTCCTCAGGTTCTTCTTTCATTTTTACGTACAGAGAGTGATTTATTCATTCTATAAATTCATCTTTATGATTTCTAAATTCTATCTCCTCATAAACATTAGTAACCATTCTCTGTATTCTTAAGTATATGAGTACTCATTCATTCACACTCTATTCATGAGTACCTGTATTCTCTCTTTTCATATGTGTAAGCTTACATTCTCTTGCTATATTCACTGATAAGATTTCTCCTATGTCCTCTCTCTTTACCTGAAAGTTTGCTTCTGCTTCTCTCCCTGTGAGAGAATATATAAAGATTCCTGCCTATGTAAAAAGAGTCTATCAGTAGTCATATATAGGCATATAGACAGAGAATAAGAGTACCAGTAGATATTAAAATATGAACTGAATGAGTAGTCATAAATGAATTACTCATATAAGAAGTAAAAAGACTCTGTAAGTACTTATATAAGTAAAGATATCGATATATGAGTCAAAAGAGGTAATAGCATATATTTATGTTCACTGAATTAATAATTGCTCATATATGTGTGTGGGACTTTAGAGAAAATATGGGGGAACCCTCATACAGTGTTTAATACTTAAAAGGGTATATGAATGCTACAATATGAAAAACGAAGAAATATAGAAGAAGAAATATTCACACACATGACTACATAAAAAGAACATATCAATACTCAAATGTATATATTTATATACACAAATATAGTGAGAGAACAGGTGAGTACTCAGACATGTCAAAATACACATGGAAGATAGGAATGAGGAGACATGACCCGATCTTGCAACATCTTTTTCCTCGAGATTTCCCTCAGGAGATAAGGTTCTCTGCCTGTTTTATCTTTCTCTGCCCGACCTCCCCACTTCCCAATTCAATCAGATGTTTGTGAAGGTCCCTCTGCAGACCCCCTGTTTTCCTCACCATGATCACGAATAGACATGGATTAACACCTTTTATGAAGTGATTGTAATGGAGTGCACCAGAATAAATGTGTGCATAAATGCAGGAGAGCATGTTTCTCTGTGTGTGGATATGTCTGTGTCTCTGTCTGTCCTAACTTGTATCTCATCCCCTGTCAATCATTGTTAACACATTGGAATGGTCAGACTGAAGTGTGTTTCCTGGAGGTCAAACTTTTCTGTCTTGCGCCTTCCTTTAGATTTCTATTAACTACAATATTTACACCAATTAGTTTGGGCCTCTTGAGGAAGTGTTTACAGCTCTCCTGGTGAAGTTACTCTCCCATATTTCTGGTCTGACTTTGTCGAATACTTGGATTTGACTCCTACTTCTGGCCTCTTCAGGCTGTTTGTAGCAGAAGACAATTTTAGTGGTAAATGTCCATGAGGCTGCTGTGCACATTGGGGGGAGAAGATCTGTTTCTCTGGTGGACAGAAACCCCACTGACCTGCCCAGGGAGGGAAAAGGAAAAGCACATGAACTCTTCTCAGGGGTTGTTTGGCTTCCTTTCTGCAGCCCAAGCAGATCCCTTTGCACAGCTGAAAATCCCTACCTTGTTCTTTTGTTAATCTGCTCCTTCCTTCCTATCAAGGAAAGCCCTAGCTCACTCCCACCAAGTAGATCTTGACCCCTGCCTGTTCAGGGCTTGCCTCCTTTGGCCAAGGCCCTTGATACCAACACCACATGCAGCATATTTAAGGCGTACCTTTCCCCTCACTAGACTGGGAGTTGTCTGACGGCAGGAAACAGGGACCTTGCCTAGCTAACACATCCAAGTCCCTGGAAAATGTTCACGTAGGGCTCTGAGTGAAGCAGCAAGGGGTCATCCTCCTTATTTCACAAATGGAAGAAACCCATTCAGGGAAGGCATGGATTTTTGCTAAAGCTCGCCCTTCAAATTATACATCTCAGGCTTGCCCAAAGCTAAGGGGCTTCAGTTTGTTTCTTACTTAATCCCACAATCATAACTAAAGACTCTCAGAATACCTAGCCCTTTCAATCTTACTTTATGGTCCATCACAGAATCTCCCTCCAGATATCTGGATGCATTTGATGCCTGCTTGGACAGCAACCATGGAAAAACTTCCATGGACAGGATCCTCAGAATGGCACATTCTCAGCAACACCATCAGCTCATCATATTCACCCCACAATACAGGAGCTCTCTTCCTCCAAATTCACTCATTGAAACACTCCAAATGCCAGAGCCTGAAAGAGGTGAGGAAAAACCTGCCGTTCCAAGCAATTGAAGAAGGAGGAGGAGGACTTGGAGGAGTAAGAGGAGAAGTGGAAGAAGCAGTAGCAGAAGAAGAAGAAGAAGAAGAAGAAGAAGAAGAAGAAGAAGAAGAAGAAGAAGAAGAAGAAGAAGAAGAAGAAGAAGAAGAAGAAGAAGAAAAGAGCAAGAAGAAGAAGAACAAGAAGAAGAACAAGAACAAGAGCAAGAAGAACAAGAACAAGAAGAACAAGAGCAAGAAGAACAAGAACAAGAAGAAGAACAAGAACAAGAGCAAGAAGAACAAGAACAAGAGCAAGAAGAACAAGAAGAACAAGAGCAAGAAAACAAGAACAAGAGGAAGAAGAAGAAGAAGAAGAAGAAAAGAGCAAGAAGAAGAAGAACAAGAACAAGAGCAAGAAGAACAAGAACAAGAAGAACAAGAGCAAGAAGAACAAGAACAAGAAGAAGAACAAGAACAAGAGCAAGAAGAACAAGAACAAGAGCAAGAAGAACAAGAAGAACAAGAGCAAGAAAACAAGAACAAGAGGAAGAAGAAGAAGAAGAAAAAGAAGAAAAAGAAAAAGGAGGAAGAGGAGGAGGAAGAGGAAGAGGAGAAGGAGAAAAAAAGGAGGAGGAGGAGAAAGAGAAGAAGGAAAAGAAGAAGATTAATGAATTTTAAATTTAATAGGATCACGCTGTCTGCTCATTGTGGTGGTTTTTTTTAAAGTAACAACAAGTGTCAACAGTATAGTTTGAAAAGTCTCCTTACTTTGAAGAAATAATATTTAAAAATTTAAAGTATTTCAAGGAGGCAGAGTCAAGATGGCAGAGCAGCAGGAACAAGTACAATGTATCACCCCCATCAGACCTCTTCCACAAAGTCCTAGAAAACACGAGACCAAATTCTGACCAGGAAATCCAAGAAAAAGTCTCCAGCACCTGGCAACCGAGGGAGAAAGACACAGAGATCTGTGGACACTGGAGACAGGGTCTTGGCCAGGAGCATTACAGTACCCAGGGACTGAAAGACAGCCGAGATTTGGCACTTGGGCAGGAAGCACCAGGTGTAGTGAGAATAAGTTTGTGACTCCTGATATATCTGATTCCATTTTTATCAGGCTACTATTTTGTGTTGAAGTATTTTCATGTTTGATTCTCATAACTTGTTTTCCCATATTAAGATGAGATTACTGATGATAATTCCGAAATCTACCTTTCCTGTTCCCATTTCTCAGTTGACCTCCAATCTCCCATCTCCAACTGCCTTTCTGTTATCTCCAAGTGGATGTCAATTATTCATCTTAAAACTCAATATGTTTACAACAGAACTCATTTACTTCCCCCCCTAACAGCCCCCTTCCTTTTTGGTGTAGGATCATCCCAGTTTCTCGCACTCACAATCTCGGAGTCATTCTGGATTCTTCCCTCTTTCTCACTCCCAATATCCAATCTGTTGCTGAGGCCTGGCGATTTCACCTTGGCAACTTCTCTCACATATGCCTCCTTTTTCCCTCTCATGCTCTCATCACTCTAGAAGAGCCCTTCAACACCTCACACTTAGACAACTTGCAATAGCCTCCTGTTGGCCCCATCCCCTTCAAGACTCTCCCAAATCCAGTCCACTCTCTAGTCAGCCACCCAAGGGATTTTTCTAAAGCACAGAACTGATCATGTCACCTCCTACTAAATAAATTCCAGTGGCTCCCTATTGCCTCCAATAACAAACACAAAATATTCTGTTTGCATTCAGAACTCCCCATAACCTAGTCCCATGCTCTCTCTCCAGTCTTATTTCACCTTACTCCCTGACACCTACTCTTACATACAGGGACACTGGCCCTCTGGCTGTTCCAAGAACAAGCCCCTCCATCTCTCAGTTCTGGGCACTCTCTCTCGCTGTCCCTCATGCCTGGAATGATCTCCCTCCTCCTCTCTGACTACTGACCTCCCTGGCTCCCTTTCAGTCCCAAAGCCTTCCCCAATGCCTTTCCTCTTTGAATTATTTCTTATTGACCCTGTACATAGCTTGCTTTGAATATATTTGTCTTGTTTTCATGCTGTCTCCCAACTAGAGTGTAAGTTCCTTGAGTGACAGTGCTTGAAGATTGTCTTTTGTCTCTTTTTGTATCCCCAGCACTCAGCACAATGCCTGACACATAACAATCATTTAATAAATGTTGAATGATTGATTGATGTGCCATTAGCCCCCAGACTTGCTCCCCAGACAGTTTTATTCAGGAATTGCAATTCTTTTCCTCCTCACCATTCCTGTCTCTCCTTGAAGGATGGGAGTCCCTTGTTTGAGAATCCACTGTCCCATACTTCATCAGCTCAAGGAGTGCCCTATAAGAACATCCAGAAGGTTGAAGAAATCAATTAATATTTTTCCCAAGAAATGAAACAAGTTGCATGAAGCTGAGGGGTAGGGAAGGGGTAAGTGTCAACTTTGGACTCTCTTTGCAGAAACAATAACTGTGGGTCCACGTCCAGCTCCACCTGACCTTTAGTCTGTCAGAAAGAAAGAAATGCAGCCTGTGGATGCTCTCAGCAAGAGTCTATCCTCAACCCCTTTTTAGCAATTTCACTCATTTTTGTATTAACTTTAAAAACATTTCTGCTGTTTTTATTGATACCCTGTTTCTCCAGGAGATTTATTTCTGAATATGTTCTTTCCACTTCCCTAATCCAACAAATCATCCTACAAAACAGAATTTTAAAGGACAAAAAACCCAAAGCAAAATATCCTTGTTCAGTTCATTTCACACGTGTCTTGAGTTTATATCACTGTAATGCAGTTAACATGTACCATTGGGTCTTTGAGTGGTATTCACCTATTCTCCAGATCATCAACGCTAAGACATCAGGGGGTGTCTTTTCACAACTTTGTATTTACCTCATTGCCTAGGCTGGAGTTCCTAGAATGATAGTTGTCAATCAATGTTTATTTTATTCTGGAAAAAAATGGTATTAAACCTAAAAACTGACTTAAAATGAGAATGCCCTTAATAGCTAAAGTTTACATTGCTGACTTTATAATGCAGAAAGGTAAAAAATAGGCCCATATACCATGTGTCCCAAAAAAGTCATAAGTTTAAACTTTAAGTTCTTAAACCTTTAAGAGTTTAGAGTTTTGGGATATATATCAAAATATTCACAGGACCATCATGTGGTCACAAAGAATCTGGAGCAAAATAGAGCCCGGGTGATACCAGGAATGGGTGAATGAATTGTTCAGAGGGAGAGAAAAGGCATGTATTAAGTTTCTACTATGGCCTGGCACATAGATGCTTAATGAATGTTGTTCATTGACTACTACAAGCCAGGCATTGGACTAAGTGCTCTACAGACATGATCTCATGTGCTTCACACAACAGCACTGTGTGATGCTATTCTAGTGTCCATTTTGCACTTAAGGAAACTGAGGCAGGCAGAAGTTAAGTGACTTGTCTAGGATCTCAGTGTGAGATTGGATTTGAACTCTGAGATTTCTGGCTTCAGGCTCAGTGCTCTATCCATTGTGCTACCCAGCTGCCTAATGGTACCAGACTATAATAGAATATTACTGTGCTCTAAGAAAGGACAAAAGTGAAGATTTCAGAGAAAAATGAGAAGACTTATAGAAATGAATACAGAGTAAAATAAGCAAAATGAGTAAAACAATATGCAGTCTGACTGAAAACTCTAAATGGAAAAGAAAAATGATATATGAAATGATTGTATAAGGAGTGTGTGTGTGTGTGTGTGTGTGTGAGAGAGAGAGAGAGAGAGAGAGAGAGAGAGAGAGAGAGAGAGAGAGAGAGAGAATATATGTGTGTCCTCTCCTCAATGCACAATATATTTCCAATCATTAATAATAACTTGGAATAGGCCAAGTTGGAAGACTCTTTACCTAGGACACATCTTTCTCTCTTGTACTTTCCTTAGATTGGCACTAATTTCCGAATTAAGACTCCCAGAACCCCTGCCTCTGTGGGGAACTTGCCCAGTATCTTCTAGGGAGTGCCTTCCCAGAGACCTTCAGTCCATGAAGGCTGTCTGTCAGAGGAGGAAAGGTCCAAGATGGAAGACAGCTGGCCTGGCAGGCAGGAGAGACTCAGGCTCAAGGCCTGAATCTTCCCCTTACTGTCTCTCAGTTATCCTTTTTGTAAGGTAGGAGGTTGGATCAGATAACCTCTGAGGTCTCTATTAGCCTCCAAGCTACATCTGTATCCAAACGTACAAACAAATTCAGACTCTACTCCCCTATGAATATACCTCGCCCCACACCCAAATAGCAAACTAGCCCCACTCCTGCTAGCTGAGATATCGCTACTAGTAGAATACTTTTCCTTGGGGCAGCCCCCAGCCAGCCAATTCTGTCCTTATTCTAACCATAAAGATTGGAATAAAGACCATGGTCAAGACCTGCCTCCTGAAGCAGAGGTATCCTCCCCTCAATCTCACAGGAACTGTCAGACCTCAGAGCCCGGGAGTGGAACGACAAAATCATACAGGTACCATTTGAGATCGTTTCCCTACCGTGGACAGCAGTCCTAGGGTCTGAGGCTCATGTTTCCTGGCCCCTTATCTCTCATGCTCAGGGGGACTTTAGGCAGGTCCTCTATTATTCATCCCCTCTCAGATATCTACTTCCAGTCGTCGGGGTCTTTAGGAAGACCCAAAACAAGGGGAGCTGAGTCTGGGCAAGGCAGACCCTCTGCTGAGCGCCAATGGCTTGGTGACGTCAGCGCCCACCTTGGGGAGGTAGGAGCAGCCCTAGCCCCAATGCCGCCCCTCCCTCCACTTTCTCCCACAAGGCTTCTCACTCACTCCTCTCCCAGCACTCAGCATGCTTCCCCACACGTTCGTTCTGACTCCTTCTGCCCCTATTACCGTCTAGCATCCATTTCCTGTTCCCCCAGGCATTGTCGTGATCAATTTTACCGCCCCTATACTCTCTCCTGTTCATTTCCCGTTCCCCACAGACATTGTCGTGATCGTTTTTTACCGCCCCCACACTAGCTCATTTTCTATTCTCCTAGAGACCTTCTCTTGCCCATTTTCTCTCCCCCACAGTCGCTACAAGTGGCTGGAGCTGCCATAGAGCTTTGTGTTTTCTTTTTCTGGAGGGCTCACATATTACTTCTCTCTATTCATGTAAGGGATTTATCCTTCATTCCCTCTCTCTATTACTCTTTATGAGTACTGAATGACTCTCTTTACAATCCTATATATGATAATACACATATATCCTCTATAGAGCAAATAACTCCTGTATTCAATATATATTCTGTAGTCATCTATGAATACTATTATGGATGGCAACAAAGTCTCTTAAAACATAAATAATTCGTATTTGTGGAAATGACTGTATAATGTTGGACATTTCATACATATGAAGACAAACAATATATACATATGTGTGTATGTGTGTAGATGTGTATGTCTATAGACACACATACGTACTCAGGTTCTTTTTCTTCGTTCCTGTGTACTCATTTATCCTTTCTATATCATCATATATCCTTTCTATAAAGTCATTTACATGACTTATATATTCTATCTCCTCATAAACATTAATAATCACTCTCTCTTTTCCTATGAGTACTCACATATCTACTCTCCATTCATCTATGTGAGTGCCCATATTATCTCTTTTCATGTATATGTTTGTGTGTATATGCTTACATTCTCTTGCTATGATCTCTGAAAAAATGTTCTCTCATATCCTCTCTATATACCTGAAAATATTCTCTTGCATCTCTCCCTGTGAGAGAACGTATGAAGACTCCTGTCCATGTACACAGAGAATATATCAGTGCTCATATATAGGAATATAAACAGAGAATAAGGGAACTGCTTTGGACAAAAGTATGAACGGAATAAGTAGCCATAAATGAAATACTCCTATACAAATACAGAAACACTGTATAAGTGCTCATATATGCCAACATATAGAGAGAATACCTGAATAATCATTGATGTGATTCAAAACAGACCATATAGTATATTTATATATAGTGAATACACCATTGCTTATATATATGCATATACATATATATGTTTCTATAGAGGAAAAAAGGGGAACCCACATATATTGATTGATACATAAAAAAGATATATGAATACTGAAATATGAACAACATGGAAAAATGGAGGAGAAAAATTCCAGGACAAAGTTTGGTTCCTGTGATGAGTAAACACCTCCAGGCTAGTTTCTCTGAAATGGCAAGAGGTAAGCTCTGGGGTTAGCTGGGTTAAGAGGTGGCCTCCACCTCCACAGGAACTTTTGCTTCACGGACAGAGAGGGGAGTCCAGTGTCTGAGCCAGAAAAGATTGAGGGAACTTCAGCTGATAAGGAATGCCCAGCTGTGCTGGGGAGATGCTGGGCAAGAAGGAACTAGCATATGTCTACGAATGAAGAAGCAGTAGGGTGGGGATGCCACTGGCTGTAGGCACTTACAAAAAGCTGGAGGTCTTGATTTAGGTTCCAGACCAGAGGGGAGAACTGAAGGAGGATCTGAGGCTAGAGGTACCAACCTCCATCACCCAGGACTAGAGCTGATTACAAAAAATAAGCTGCTACAAATTGTTAAAAACAAAAAGAGCAGACAAAGGAGAAAGAACGCAATCATAGAAAGTTGCTATAGGAATAGAGAAGATCAGGGTTTGTCTTCATAGGAGGATACTGAAGCAAAGACACCCTTTCCTACCAGAGAAATGTCAAATGGTCACCTGCCCAAAAAAATTCATAGAAGTTTAAAATGACTTTTAAAATCAAATGAGAGGGATTGAGGAAAAATAAAAAATAAGAACAATCTACGAAAAACAAGATTGTGAGAAGAAAGTCAGCCAATTAGAAAAGGAGATCTAAAATATTAAGAAAGGAAATGGCTCCTTGATAACTGGAATTGGCGAATTGGCCAAGGTGAAGCCAGTGAAGTCATAAGAGACGAAGAAATAATAGAACAAAATATAAGGCATGAACAAGTAGAAGAGTATGTGAAACATCTCATAAGAAAAACAACTAATCTGGAGAACAGATCAAGAAGAGAAAACATATGAATAACTGGACTATTGGGATAGAAGAAATAATTAAAGATAATTGTCCTGAAGTGTTAGAACAAGAGTGGAAAGTAGAAATAGAAAAAATCCACCTGAAAGAGATCTTATGAGGAAAACCTACAGGAATATCATAGTCAAATTCTGAAACTCCCAGTTCAATGAAATATTACAAACAACAAGGCAAAAATTAAATATGGTGGTGCCACAATTAGAATCACACAAGACCTAGCAGTGGAAACACTAAAAGACCACAGGTCTTGGAACACTCTATATCCAAGAGCCAAAGAACTGTGCTTGCAGCTGAAAATATCATACCCATCAAAGTTAAGTATAATCCTGAATGGGGAAAAAACCGGACATTTAATGAGTTGTTGGACTTTCAGGGTTTTGTTTAAAAAAACTGAACTTAATAGAAGATTTGACATGCAAGAGTCAAGAGAAATATTAGGTATATATCAAAGCCTAGTTACAAGGGACTCAGTAAGGACATACTGTGTTTATCTTTTATATGAGGAAACGTAAAACATACGTCTAAGAGTGTTATTAGTAATTGAGTAGCTTATAAGAAAGACTGGGGTAGATCTGAGTATGATATGATTTTAAAAAGTAAAACCATTTAAGAAAAGGTAAAATGAGTAGTTCTCTTATACAAATCAGGTCCAAGAGCAAGGACCAACACAGAGGAAGTAGATGGGGGAGGAGGGTTGGTAGTTCTGGAATCCTACTTTCATCAGGAATGTGTTAAAGAAGGAATTATATATATATATATATATATATATATATATATATATATATATATATATATATACATATATATATATATGACTAGAAGGGTACAAAAGTTTTCTAAATTCAGAAAGAACTAAAAGGCTAAGGGGATAAGGAGGATGGAGAGGATAAGGGAGGTACTTTTGGAGGGGAAAATGAGAGAATAGTATAAAGGGCCCTAGAGAAGGGTGTTTAGATGACTGGGAATGGGAGGATAAAGGAGGACTCTTTGGTGGGGGTAGGTTTAGTAATAGGAGGGCAAGAGGGTAGAAGTAAAGAAGAGGAGCCAGGAGGGATAGGAAATAAGAGATAAAATGAAGATCAGAAGTAAAATTTGTTAGGGAAAAAGGATTAGGGGTGGTAATCATGATCTCAGATAACGTTAAGGTTAAAACAGATTTAATCAAAAAAGAAAAATAAGGAAACCACACTATATTCATCAATGTTGTTTTGGGCTATTTAAAATGATTAGAGAGTATAAGGTTGAAATACGGCTGTGGTGTAGCAAATGACTAGTTGGTAGACTTAGAAAAATATGGAAAGACTCTGACTTGTGAAGGAAGAGATTTTCCACTCTAGAAGGAACAGAGGACAAATAAATGTAATACCGTCTTACATAGATGCATAGGAATGTATTTGTCTATATATGAGTATGATTATAGATATTTAAGCATATGTATGTGTATGTAAGCATATGTATTTATGTACACATATATATGTATGCATATATAAATATCCATATAAATAAATTGTAGCCTTCTTGGGGGGGAAGAAGGGGAGAAAAAGAACAAAGTATAAAGTGCATAGCAGAGAACAGTAGACTTACGAAGAAGCAAAGAAAAGATGGACAGCTCTGAACACAATGAATAGTATTTATTATACAGGCTTTCTTGACATGGAAATTTATTTCTGTATATTTTGAATCCTCTCTAATGTTCTGCTGTGACAAGACAAGGTTTTTTTTTTCATATTTTGTGTTTGCATTTCAATATTTAAGGTTACGACATGCTTCTTCTTTTCTAATTGTGTATGTAAGTTTTTGTATTTCTCAAAATTTCAAAAATTAAAAAGTGCACATGGAAGATAGGAATGCTCATCTGTGAGATCTGTCCAGATATTCCACATCCTTTTCCATGAGATTTCCCTTAGGAGTTAAGATTCTCATCCTGTTTTGCCTTTGTCTACCCAACTTCTCTACTTCCTGATCAATCTGCTATTTCTGAAGGCAGTTTGCAGATCCCCTTTCATCTCATCACCATGACAATTAACTGCTATTGGTTAAATTTTTTTTATGAAATGCTAGTACTGGGGGTGCACAAGTGTGGGTGTGCATAAGTGTAGGAGCATGTGTGTTTCTGTGTATCTGTGTGTTTTTCTTTGTCAATGTGTGTGTTTATGTCCTCACCTCAATCCCAACTCCTGTTCAATCATTGCTAACACATTGGATAGGTCAGACTGGAGTGTTTTAATTTAGGCCACATCTTGATGTTTTGTACTTTCCTTTAGGTTCTTTTTAACTACCAAATTTACATCAGTCAGTTTGGGCCTGTTGAGGAAGTGTTTATAGCTCTTCTGGCAAAGTTGCTCTCCTATATTTCTGACCCCATTGCGACAAACAATTGGATTTGGCTTCTGTTTCTGGCCTCTTTCTCCTGTTTGCAGCAGGGGATGATCTTAGTGATGGATGTCCATGACGCTGATCAGTGAAAGTTGAGGGAGAAGCCTCTTTCTCTGGCGAGCAGAATTCCGCTGACTTGCCCAGGGAGGGAAAGGGAAGGGCACATGAGCTCTGGGCAAGGGGTTATTCGGGCTTCCTTCCCACCTACATTCCCAGAACCCCCTTCTGCTACCCAGACTGGCCCTTCTACCCCGATCCCAATACTCATCTCTGCTCCTGTCAAATTTCTACCTTCTTTCCCATCCTTGACGGCCCAACTCAGCTGCTGCCCACATTCAGAAAGCCCTTCTTGATCCCCATGTCACAAAGACCTTCCTCCACTGCTCAACTCTTTGTCACTGCTGCTACATGTCTATCATGACAGTGGCATCCCTTTCCCCCTCCTAGGCTGTGCATTTTCTGAAAGCAAAAACAAGGACCTTGCCTAGGCTTCCACCTGTAAGCCCTAGGAAAATGTTCAAGTAAGGCTCTGAGTGAAGCAGCTAGGGGTTATCCCACTTTTTCACAAATGGAAGAAATTCATTCAAGGAAAGCATGGGATTGGCTCATGCATTCAGCTCAATTTCTGTCCCAGTCTGGTTCAAACCTGGTGGGTGGGGGGGCTTGGCTTACTTTTTACTTAGCTCCACAGTCTTAATTGCTCTCCCGGAAACCCCTAGTTCTATAAGGAACTTGCCTTACTTCTTCTGGGGATACCTTCCCAAGGACCTTCAGCCCATGAAGCTTAGCTGTTAGAGGAGGGAGAGGCCAAGATGGAAGTCAGCTAGCTTAACAGGCAGGAAAGAACTCGGTTCAAGTCCTAGGTCTGTTACTTACTGCATGTGTGACCGTGGCCGTGCCTCTGCCCTCCTCTTCACCTCAGTGACCCTTTTTCTCAAATGAGGAGGTTGGACCAGATGAGAACTGAGGTTTCTTTTAACCCTCCATCCTATCCAGACCTACAAATTCGTTCGGATTCCACTCCCATATTCTTCCTTATCTAACAACCCCTTCTAGCTTGTAAACTCATTGTAATGCTTTCTTTTGAGAGTGGCCCCCATCCAGAAAGTTCTGTTTATGATCTAAACATAAACCTGGAAGAAAATCCATGGGCCTTTCTGGACCTGTCTCCAGTGCCAAAGATGCCCCCACCCCACCCCTGAAGGACCACCTTGGAGCCACTGGGATTGGAATACGAAGGTCCAAAGGTCTGTTAGGTGCCAATTTCTACCATTTCCCTACTTTTGGCACTTGTACAGGGGTCTTGGGGTTTGTGTTTTCTAGCTACTTGTCTCCCCTGCTCAAGCACCTGAGCCTCAGGGGGCTTTGAGCTGGTTCTCTAGCTTCTCTCTCAGATATCCACTCCCAGCCTTTTGAGTCCTCAAGGAGTCACCAGTCAAGCAAAACGGATTCTGGACAAGGTAGACCCCCACTGAGTACAGATGACCAGTGACTTCAACACCCATCTTGGTGAGGCAGGAGTCCCTCTCCCACCAATGCCACCAGTCCTTCCATTGACCACAACCAGGCATTCCACTCACTGGTATCCCTGAAGTCAACATCCCTCCCCTACATGCCCTCTCATGCTCATTTTCCCCTCCCCTATGCCCCCAGCTCCTGTAAGTGACTGGAGCAGCTAGTGGGTTTATATGACTTCCAGACTTCCCGGTCTGTTCATTTTCCAGTCTCTCTTTCTTTCAGTCTGTCTAACCTTCTGTCCCTCTGTCACCCAACAAAAACAATTGCCTTTGTATTTTCTCATCCATTAGGATTCAAATACTTTTCCTTGGGTGCATCCTTTTCACCTGAGTCCAAGTTTTACAGAACAAATCTTTTTATTAAGGGGATTTGTTCTGTGAAGTTTGGATTCAAACTGCCACTCTTGAGGATCTAGAGGGTCTCAAGACCAAAGGTTCCCCACACTTGGATAGAGAATATGACAATATAGCCATATTCACATATATAAATACTCATATTCTTTATATATTTCCAAATATAAGTACTCAAATATTTTCTGCATTTATTCATATATATGGGTTCATATATTCTCTCTCAATATTCACATATGTGAGTAATCGCATATTTCTTTATGTGGCATGTATTTCCTCTCCATATATAGGAATATTGATTCTCTCTGTATTTCAGTATATAGGAATATTCAAATATTCTCTCCAGCACTTCGTATATTTGTACACAGATGTGCACATATGTCTTCTATTCATGTACCAAGGCCCCTATTTCCTCTATTTCATATATATGGATAGAGAATATAGGGATGCTAATATATTTAAGAACACATAGAGAAGATATGGGTACACATATGTGAATATCGAAAGAAATCATAGAAGTATTCCTACATATGAATACATACAGAGAGAATATCAGTAACTCCTATAGAAGAATACAGAGAGACAATCTGTGAGTGCTCATAGATGACAATACAAGAGTGCTCATATCTGAAGAGATATGTTCCAATCCTCCACCAGCCTTTCCCATGAGATTTTACAAATGAGTTAGTGTTCTAAACCCTTTTTTTCCATGACTGCCTGGTCTCTTCTCTTAACAAATTAGTAAAATGCATCTTAAGGAAATTTTGACATTCCCTTTAATCCCCTCACTAGGACAAAGATATTTATTCACTAAAATTCAATATGAAATGATTGTATTTTGTGTGTACACTATCTTCAATTCACATCCCCTGTTCAAGCATTAATAAAACATTGGAATAAATCAAGGTGGAGTGAGTTTTAATGTAGGCTGCATCTTTTTCTGTGGTATTTTCTCATAGCCATATGTTAACTTTGTATTTATTCAAATAAGTTAGGGGCTTAACTGTCCAGTCACTGGACTTGGTGATGAAGTGTTTACAGCACTCCTGGTGAAGTTGTTCTCTTATATTTCTGGGCCCATTCTGACAAACAGTTGGATTTGGCTTCTTCTTCTACCCTTTTCAAGATGTTCGTAGTAGGAGAAAATCTTAGTACTAGATGTTGTCAGTCTTGAAGAGTTTGATCTAAGAAAGGCAAACAAAACTAGGTTGTGTCCATGTTTTTAATTTCTTTCAGAGTAGACAACATACATTGCATGGGACTTGGAGTTCAAAACTGGATCTCCCTAAGGGAGTCAGTCCAGAACTGGCTCTGTTTGGGGGTTGGAGATACAGAGTTATATGCCCTTCTAAGAGTAGGCATTCCCAAGGCATGTCAATCAACTCTGATAGGTCAACCCACTAGGAAGTGGGCTATATTAAAATGAGGGTCTTGGCATACATGACTTAGGTCACTTAATCTTGGTCAAAGACACGTCAATCTCCATATCACCTGTCTTGATGATAGGGAGGAATCAATATTTTCCCAGACCTGTCTGGGCAACAAACACAGCAGGAAATGAGATAAGATTGAGATTAGATCTTAAATTCATTCTGAAGAAGAAACTGAACTTTGGAAGAAAGGGGAATGGGGGAAGTTTTGAGTTTCCAAGATAATGATTCCTGAGAAAAATCATTTTTCACTTTCTCTCATCCGATTCTAATGAGAGGCATAGCCTTCTCAATGAATCACTAATTAATATGGTCAACACTTCATAAACGGTTGGGGGTAATAATATAGGGAGGAAGGGGGGAAATTGGTCAAAGCATTGACAAATCCAATGGGGCGGCCCCATTTAGTAAGTAAAAAGTAACAATGAACGAAACTGTCCATTTAAGGTTAAGGAGTCTCATTTCATACAGCTTTCTTGTCTTCAGGACATCGTTTGATGAAGTTTTCTGGTCGGAGTGTGGTTTAGACAGTCTCCAACAGACTGTTTTTAAGAACTCCTTGTAGAGAGATCCTTTTTCTTTGTTAAAATGTCCTACAAAATTGATTTTAACACAATTTTAAATGACTTTGCCAATAACCAGGTCAAATAATGAAAGTTAATTCAACTCTTATGTCTCTATTATTATAAAATCAAAATCAGAACTCTTAGATGAAAGGAAGTCGTATTTTTAGGGTGATAAGTTGGCTCAATGCAGTTGGCCATCTACATCACTTTTGCCTGGAATGAACAATTATCATGCTAATATTTCTATGAAACTCATATTTTGAAAAGTAGAGAAATTAGAACATCATTTTTTTACTTTGAATTATTCATTCCCCCATCAGGAGAATAAGATTCCACTAAGGAATTAATAACAGAACAATTTTTTATAAAAAGATGGACTCCAAAATATAAATAAATGCATTGAGGAATCAATTTTAAAATAGTATATATCAAGTGAATTATAATATAACAACTGCAACGTCTAGGCATGTTCAAATAAATAACCCCTAAATAAAATGAATGCTTCCATTCACGAAACAGACCACAAGTCATCCTTCTTCTAAAATTAACTAATTGTACTAAGTAACAAAATCGTATCCCAGTTTCACAGGTCTTTGACTTAGTTATCCCCATTCCATTATGAGGAATTAGAAAGGACCCTAATTTATACAGGAATATGTAATATGACTGGTAACATATGTCAAAGCTAAATACTTAGATGTTTGGACTAAAATTCTGGGCCAAATAGCTCAGTCTTATACTTGCATCTTACCATAATAACTCAGATGTTCTAGTATAAATCTATTATTTAATAGATTTAATATTTGTCTTGTGAAACTTTTTGATTATAGAAATTTGCTGTAAAAGAATAGGGATATAATTGTGGTAAGGGAACAATGTTCTGCAACTTCATGTTAATTCCAGGCAAAGGTGATATAGATGGCCAACTGCATTGAGCCAAACTTAAAGTGTGCCAAATGTAATACAGGGGAAATTGAGTCAGGAAAATCCTACCTTAACTCATGAGGAATAGTCATTCTCCCAATTGTTCCCATGAGAACACCCTCTGAAGTTCATATATCCCACAAGGTTAGCATTCCTTGATAACCATACTTGGAGTCAGGCTCAGAATAAAGTCAGTTAACAGTCCCATAACATCTTAAACAGCAAATTCCGGTAGTCAAAATTTCAGGTATGTGACTATACTCTCACATTGGTAACAGTAAGGGATTCATCACAGAAAAATACTACTGCTCTCAGAATCCCTTAAACAATGGGAACATCTTTAAGGTGAGTCTTAAGTAGTTTGCATACACATTCCTCCACATGCACATGTGCATGTAATGTGCCTGATGAAATAATAAACATCATTAAAATCAAATTTCTCATTAAGATAACACAAAATCGTTCATAAGTTACCACTCTTAATAGATTTACATCTCTGTTTCTCAGGCTTATTTAACCTTCTCTAACTATACTCCATCTGAAAAAAGGAGGTACTTCAGGAATTGAATCTTACACATATGATAAGTTCAAACACTAATTTTAATTCTTGTATGGACCATGGGAAGAATTCCTATTTACTCAGTAAGAATTCCACAACCACACCAAAAAAGAAAACCCTTGCGCAGGCTTGATAAGAATTACAAGGAAGATTTTTCAAGGTCTTTTCTTTGCATAATTACCAAGCTCCCTTTCACAAAAAAATTCTTTGTAAATATTTTAACAATAATTCCAAAAAAACTTAGCTAACAGTCTCAATTTTAATAAGTGAGAGCCAAATAATTTTAGCTGAAATTTCCCTTTTAAGTATAGACAAAACTTGAAAGTTTATGATTCCTTGAATTAATTAAATTCTTAAATTAAATTAAATTACTTCAGAATATTACAACACAGAGTGACACAGAATGACCTAACATCTTAACCCATTCATTTTTTCTCTGACAGTACAATTTTTAATCTAACATCATCTACATTATCGGAGAAACTACTTTTCCAACAACATAGGTGATGAAATTGTTACCAAGTTATACAATAAGGAATTTTAGAAATATAACAATACCATAAACAATTATCATGTATTTAAATTCGAAACAAAACCAACCAATTGCCAATCAGGCGACCTTCATTTAGTTGGATGTGTTTCCAAGTTGCTTTACATAGAAAATCTTTCATCGTCATTGGCAAATTGATCACATCTAAAAACTCATATAAAATTACCAAGTATGAGACAATTACATTTAATTTAAACAGTTAACATTTAGATTGTATTTGTCTTCTATTAAGCTCTGTGCCATGCACTTTATGATCATGTAATCCTCGCAACATTCCTGGAAAGTGGGTTCCATTATTATCCTCTTACAGAAGAGTAAACTGAGGTAAATAGAAATTTCTTGGGGTCATACTGTTAATAAATTTCTTAATGTCAACCAAATAACAATATCTTTTCAGAATATATTGTTCTTATCCCTTCACGATAAATTTTTACCTAAATCAAATCAAAGTTTATAATCAATAATGGCAAACATTTTAATTTTCTTAAAAGCCTAATACTCTTAGCACTTTAAGAGAAAAGATTATTACCCATAAATTCATATATTGCCTTAAAAAGACAAGTGGTGACAATTTTCACCTCAAAATAACTTTTTTCTCTACTTCTTTAAAGAGCTGAAGTCCAGTCTCCTTTTTGAGACTTAACAGACAAAGGCTGACTATACTAGGAAATGCATATAAAGTTTTACGAAAAGTTTGAAATCATACCTGTTACCATCAAGTTAGCTTAAAATGTTCTGGGCCGATATTCTAAGACTCTAGGTTGTACTGCTACTCTTGGCCCAGGCAAGGAGAACTAAGGAATTTGATTTGATTTAATGACAGAGTGTGGTCATTTTTCCCAGGCAAGAGCCTCCAGAACTTCCAGAGATAATAATTAATTAAGTAATTGACTGCCTAAGTAACAGTTTTCCAGATTGAAAATCATAGTCACCCTCTTTTGGTCCTGCTTCTCTGTACCTGTCAGAATCTGGTGGGAGTTAATGCTTAATAATGTACAAATCAAGAGAGTTGTAATTTTCTTACAACCTTCACAAACAGCTTTCATGATGTTAATATATATTTTAAACAAATCACCGAAATCCTAAAGTGGTTACATTTAAGGCTATGATATAAAAGCCCTGATCAAACTGTGTTGAAAGACAGGAAAAACTCTTATTTTTGCAGTTTTAAACACGTTGCCCTGATGTCAGGTATATTGGAGGGAGTGGTGCAAAGACAGATCTCTTGCTGTTTTTAGACTGCTTGCTCTAGATCTTATGAACATAAAGCTGCTACTAGCTAATTCCACCTCCCCACTAACTTCGGAGAGAGTCTTACCCTGCTTTTTCAGTTCCATTACTTATTATCTAACTTTATTTTTGTAGCCCCAACTTGACCAATGTTGGGATAACCCCCTCCCAAAAGAATCTCCTGCTGAAAGCCCAAGGTGGCAGTTCTTTCCCAGTGTTCTCTCTCGTTACAGACCTTAGACGTTTTTCTGGCTGCATTTAAAATCTTTCAGCACAAACATGACAGTCATTTTACAAACGCACAGACACCGACAGAGTTCTTGTTGGATTTTTAGGCTTCATTTGTTTTTAAGATAAACCGATTTAGAATTAGAATTTCATTTTTTTTTTAGAATTATAATTAGGCTGGTCAAAATTCAGAGTTATCTTTTAGTTACTCTAATTAATTTTCTTCCCACATCCTTCTAAAAGCAACCAATTCAGATTACCATAAAATTTATCACATGCCATTTACTCTGACTGACTCACCATCAAATTATAATGGTTATCCTTTCAGAGGAGGCATGTCTTGAGGTTTCTTTCTTTCCCCCCTCCCACCCGCCCCGCTCCCCCAGAGCTGACTGGGAGAGAAAAACCGACTGCAACCAAATACATGGAGTCCGAAAGATAGAAGCAGGGATTTTGGAGATAAGATTCACTCACCCTGTCCCAGCACCGTCCGGTCTCCAAAAGTCCAAGTCTCCAAAGCCCAATCTTCTTCGAGTCACGGCACTATTGACGTCAACCTTTTAGAGTTTGATCTAAGAAAGACAAATTAGATTGTGTCCATGTTTTTAATTTCTGTCAAAGCAGGCAACATGCATTGCGTAGAAGTTGCGGTCCAGAAATGGGGCCCCCTAAGGGAGCCAGTCCAGAACTGGTTCGGTTTGGGGTTTGGGGGTACAGATGCTCTTCTAAGAGTAGGTGTTCCTAGGGGGTGCCAATCAACTCTGATTGGTCAACACACTAGGAGGTGGGCATATTCACATGAAGGTCTTGGGATAGTGACTTAGGTCACTTAATCTTGGTCAAAGAGACATCAATTTCTCTATCACCTCTCTTGGCAAATAGGGAGGAAAAAACATTTTCCCAAACCTGTCTGGGCAACGACTCAGTGAGCAGAAATAGACCCATTTAGATTAGATTTTAAGTATGTTCTGAAGAAGAAAATGAACTTTGGAAGGAAGGAGGATGGGAGAAGTCCTGAGTCTCCAAGATAATGATTACTAAGAAAAATCGTTTTTCACAATGTCCATGAGGCTGATCAATGCAGGTAGAGGGAGAAATCCTCGTGCTTTAGTGGGCATAATCCCACAGACCTGCCCAGGGAGGGAAAGGAAAGGGCACATGAGCTCTGGTCAAGAGGTTTTCTGGTTTCTTTACCACCTAGATTCCCAGAGCCCCCTTCTGCCACCCAGACTGGCCCTTATGCCCCTGTCCCAATACTCACCTCTGTTCTTGTCAACATTTTCAACCTTCTTTCCCATCCTTGAAGGCCCTACTCAACTGCTGCCCACATCCAGAAAGCCCTTCAAGATCCCCATGTCACAAAGACTTTTTCTCTACTGCTCAACTCTTTGTCACTGCTACTACACGTCCATCATGGCAAAGACATCCCTTTCCCCTCAACTAGGTTATGTGTTCACTGAAGGCAAAAACAGGAACCTTGCCTAGGCTTCCACCACTAAGCTCCGGAAAAATATTCAAGTAGGGCTCTGAGTGGAGCAGGTGGGGATAATTCCCTTTGTTTCATGAATGGAAAAAACTTGTTCAGGGAAGGCAGGGGATTTTCTCAGGCTCATCCTACTAACTCTGTATCCCAGACTGCCCCAGAGCTACAGAGTTGGGGTGCAGTTGGTTTTTACTTTACCCCACAGCCCTAACTGAAGATTCCCAGAATTTCTAGTTCCAAAGGGAAACTGTCCTTCTCCTGGGAATTTCCTTCCCAGGGACCTTTGCCTTATGAAGCTTGGCTGCCAGAAGAAGGAGAGGCCAGGGTCTAAGGCAGCTAGCCTGGCAAGCAAGAGAGGCAGGCCCAAGTTCAAGGCTAGGGTCTGCCCCATACCGGCTTTTGTACCTTGACCATGTCCCTGCCCTGTTCTTTAACTCAATTACCCTTTTCTCAGATGAGGAAGTTGGATCAGATGAGCTCTAAGGGCTCTGTTAGCCCTTCATCCTATCCAGACCAAAAAGCCCACTCAGACCCTATCCCCATATCTATACCCCTGAAAAGTAAGCCCAAAGCTCCTCAGCTAAGAAAACCTTTCTAGTAGAATGCTTTCTGTTGGGGCAGCTCCAGGCAGCAAGTTCTGCCCTTAGTCTGTCCCTAAAGATTGGAATAAAATCCCTGGTTCTTCCTGGACTTGCCTCCTGAACCAGAGGGCCACCTCCCCCATCTTACAGGGGCTATTAGATCTCGGAGTCTAGGGGTAAAATGCTGGTACAGACCATTTGGGGACTTTTTCTCTACACTCCCCAGGACTGCAAGAGTACTGGTTTGGGACTTAATGTTTCCTGGCCCCTTGTCTCCCATGCTCAGATGCCAGCACCTCAGGTGGGCTTTGGGCGGGTCCCCTGGCCTCTCTAGCCCCTCAGGTAGCCTTAGAGGTCCTCAAGGAGTCACCAGGCAAGGGGAGCAGAGCCTGGGCAGGATGGACCGCCCACTTAGTGCGAATGACCGGTGATATCAGCGCCCACCTTGACCAGGGAGGAGTATCAGAACCCTCAAGGCAGCTTGTCCCTCCCCTGGCCACCATCAGGCATCTCACTCACCTGTGTCCTTGGAGATAGCATCTCTCCACCGAACGCACTATTGGTCTCATTTTCTGCTCTCCCTCAAGTCCTCTCCAACTCATTTTCCTTTCCTCGCCCCCACACCCTCTCAGGCTCATTTTCCCCTCCCTTCTCCCTCACTGTCATGAGCGTCTCGAGCTGCCAGTGCTTTCCTGACTGTGGCCATTGGGGGAACAGGAGGAGGGAGGGAGAATACCCTGGGTACCAGGACAGATGCCCAGAGACCCCCTGCTGTGTGTGCAGACGGTCCACTTCTCCCCTCTTCAATACCACTGGGCTTTGTGAATTCTTATCCAGGAGGGCTCAAAAATTTCCTCTGTAAATTCATGTAAGAGAGGAATCTTCCATTCTCTCTCTCCATTCCTATATACGAGGACTGGATGATTCTTTATAATCCTTCACATATAAAGAACTCATATATTTCATTAACATTTTGTCTCTATATACTATACACACATACACACACATACAAATATATGACCACAGAGTCTCTCTCCTAAAATATAAATACTACGTATTTGCATAAATGAATATATAGAGAACATACTCATACATAAGAACACGGAGAAGAGATTCACCAATACATACATATGTAGGTACTCAGATTCTTTCTCTTCATTACCATAAGCATATGTACTCATCTACAATTTCTGTACATTCACTTCTATGACTCATTCATTCTGTCTGCTCATAAACATGAGCAATTCCTCTCTCTTTTCTTAGCTGTATGAGTCTTCTCATATTCACTCTCTGTTCATCTATAGGAGTGCCCACATTCTCTCTTTTCATGCATATGTGTGCACGTGTGTGCTGACATTCTCTCTCTATGATCACTGAGAAGAGTTCTCTCAAATCCTCCCTAAATCTCTGAACATTTTTCATGATAGGAATAGGGATTGAATGAGTACTCATTAATGGAGCCCTCTTAGGAATACAGAAAGAAGTGTTCATATATAGGACCTTATAGAGAGACTACATGAAGAATCATGCATGAGTCAAAAGGGCCCAGATTGTATATTTACATATTCTGAATATACTGTTGCTCTCATCTATGTTTCTATAGAGAGAAAGGAACCCACATATATTGTTTAATATATAAAAAGGATATATGAATAATGAAATATGAATAGAAGTATAGAGTATTATTCATTTGTAAAGAGGACATGTTATTGTTCAGATTTGAAGACATAGTGACAGAAGAGGCGAATACTCATACCTGTCAAAATAGACATGGAAGACAGGAATGCTTATCTATGAGGTGACATAACCCAATTTTCCAACCTCCTTTTCCTCGAGATTTCCCTTAGGAGTTGGAATTCTCAGCTTGTTTTGCCTTTGTTTGCTCGGCTTTCTCACTTCTGTAGTCAATCAGATATTTCAGAATGACCTCTGCAGACCCCTTTTCATCTCCTCACCATGATTAGTATTTGATATTGATTAAAATGTTTGATGAAATGAAGTAGAGATGTCACAGGGTATGCATCTATAAGTGTAGGAGTGTGTGTTTCGTTGTATCTGTGTGCACATGTGTCCCTGTCTGTGTATGTACATCCTAGCCTCCGTCCTAACCCCTGTCAATCATGGCTAACACTATAGAATAGGTCAGACTGTTATGTGTTCTCTTGAAGACCACATTTTTTTTCTTGTGTTTTTTTTAGGTTTCTATTCACCACAGTATTTGCTCTGGTCAGTTTGGGCCTGTTAAGAAGTATTTGTGCTCTCTTGGAGAAGGGGCTGTCTTATATTCCTGGCATCATTTTGATAAACAAGTGGATTTGGTTCCTGTTTCTGGCCTCTTTAGGCTGTTTGCATGAGGGGACAGTCTTAGTGATGGATGTCCATGAGGCTGATCTCTCCAGGTTGAGGGAGAAGTCCTCTTTCTCTGGTGTGTAGAACCCCACTGACCTTTCCAGGGAGGAAAAGGAAAGGGCACATGAGCTCTGGTCAAGGTGTTACTGGGGCTTCCTTTCCCATCCTGATTCCCAGAACCCCCTTGTACAGCATAAGCAGAATGCTTTCTACAACTGAAAATTCTCCCCTCTGTTCTGTTGCTAATCAGCTCCTTCCTTCTCATCCCTGAAATCCCAAGTGCACCCCAGTCCACCTGTGCCAAGGAGTTCTTAACCCGTCCTCTCGAGGGCTTGCCTCCTTTGGCCAAGACTTTTCCACCACTACCACATGAGGCATGTCCAAAACACATCTTTTCCTCAATAGATAAAGAGTATATTTCCTGCCCAAAGAGGGTAGAAAATAGGGACCTCACCTAGACTAATTCATCCAAGGCCCAGAAAAGTATCCAAATTGAGGTCTGAGTGAAGCAGGTGAGGGTCATCCCCTTATTTCACAAATGGAAGAAACTCACTCAAAGAGTGCATGGAGATTGATTCAAGCTCCCCCTGCTAACTGCATATCCCAGGTTGGCTCAAAGATTTGCAGGGAGAGGAGTGGGAATGTTGGTTTAATTTTTGCTTAACCCCAGTCATAATTGAAGACTCCCAGAACCCTAGTCCCATGAGGAACCTGCCCACAGGCTTCTGGGGAGAGCATTCCCAGGGACCTTTAGCCCATGAAACATGGATGATAGAGGAGGGATCAGCCAAGATGGAAACCAGCAGGGGTGGCAAGCAGGAGAGACTAGGATCAAGACAAGGGTCTTCCCCTTAGTGGCTCTGTGACCTTGGTCATGTCTCTGCCCTCGTCTTGGCCTCAGTTACCTTTTTTCTCAAATGATGAGGTGGGGCCAAATGAGATCTGAGGTCTACTTTAATCCTCCATCCTATCCAAATGTACAAGGTCATTTAGACTCTGCCCCCATATCCTTACACCCTGCCCTTCACCCCCACAGTAGAGAACTTTCCCCCCAGCTCCACCAGAAGCAAAGAAAAGCCTTCTAGCCTTATCCTTCCTCTTGGGGCAACACCAGTCAGCAAGTATTGTCTTTATATTGACCCTAAAGATGGTTCTTCCAGGACTTTTCTCCTAAACCAGAGGTGTCCCCACTCCCATTCTCCTCTGCCACATAGGAACAGTCAGAACTCAGAGTCTAGGGCTAGGAAAAGGTCCCCTAGTGGCCAGTTGGGAACTGTTTCCCTACCAAGGGCAGGAGTCCTGGGGTCTGGGGCTTTGATTTCCTGGTCCCTGGTCTCCCATACTCAGGAACCTGAGCCTCAGGTGGGCTTTGGGTGAGTCTCCTGTCCTCTTTCCCATCTCAGACATCCCCTCCCAGATAGCCCCTCTCACACCTCGGGGTTCTCAGGGAGCCCCCACCCAAAGGGAGCTGAATCAAAGCAGACCCCCGCTGAACGCCAGTAGTCATTGACGTCAGCGCCCACTTTGGGAAGGCAGAGTCCTCCTCCCACCAACGCAGTTCCTCCCTCCCACGTCACCATCAGGCATCCCACTCCCCCGTCTCCAGGGAGGCAGCATCTCCCCCACTAACACACTATTGATCTCATTTTCTGCTCTTCCTCAAGCTCTCTCCAGCTTTTTTTCCCCGTTTCCACTCTCTGAGGCTTTCCGCCTTCCTCCCGCCCCTACAAGTGTCTGAAGATGACAGCAGTTTCCTGACTGTGGCCATTGGGGGAGCAGGAGGAAAGAGGGAGAGGACCCCGGGGCACAAAACCGATGCCCTGAGACCCCCGCTGTGTGTTCAGACTACCCCCACCCCGTCCCCCTCTTCAAAACCACTGGGCTTTGTATTTTCTTATCCAGGAGGGCTCATATAATTCATCTGTATCTTCATGTGATAGGAAAATCTTAATTTCTCTCTCTCTAGTCCTCCTTATGAGACCGAATGATTCTCTTTATAATCTTATAAATGGAAAGGACTTGTACCTTTCGTTAAGGTATAGTCTTTATATTCATATGTGAACACTCATGACTACAGAGTCTTTGTCCTGTAGATATAAAGTCACAGTCAAGCATATAAATAGAGAATATGACATCTCACGATATGAAGACAGAGAATATATTCATATACATACATACATATGTATGTATGTATGTATATGTACATGTGTGTGTCCTCAGGTTCTTTTCTTTTCATTTCTGTGTACCGAAAGTCATTTGTTTTTCCCAGAAATTCATTTATATCACTTCTACATTCTATCACCTCATAAACATTAGTAATTCTTCTTTCTAGTCCTATGGATATGAGTACTACTCACATATTCATTATTTTTTAATCTATATGAGTACATTTTTTCCATTTTCATGTGTATGTATGTGTGTGTGTGTGTATGTGTGTGTGTGTGTGTGTGTGTGTTTGTGCCTGGATGTCCTAACTTCCATCCCACCCCATTCCATCATTGCTAACATTGGAATAGGTCAGACTGGAGTTTGCTGCATATAGGATACAACTTTGTCTGTTGTGCCTTCGTTTATATTTCTATTAACCACAATATTTGTTGCAATCACTTTGGCCTTGTTGAAGAAGGGTTTGCAGCTTTCTTGGTGAACTTTCTGTCTCATATTTCTGGCCCCATTCTCACAAACCACTGGATTTGGCTCCTGCTTCTGGCCTCTTTAGGCTGTTTACAACAGGAGACAATCTTAGTGATGGATGTACATGAGGATGATCTCTGCAGGTTGGAGAAGAAGCCCTCTTTCCTTGGTGGGCAGAACCCCACTGAACTCATTATGAGAATGGAAAGGGTGCATGAGCTCTGGTGCAAGACAAAAGGTTATGTAACATGCTCAGGGTCACACAGCTAGAAAGTTTCTGAGATGAGATTTGAACTCAGGTATTCCTAATTCATGGCACTCTGTCTACTACCCCAACTAGGTGTCCTACATATTTATATACATATGGACAAACATGTATTTATAAATTCATGTATATGTAGATATATAAAGTGCTATAGATAATCAATATTTTTATTGTACATATAGAAGTAGGTACATGGGGTCTCTGTAAGATTACTGCAACCCTGGCACCTAAGGGACACATTTGATTACTCTATGAGTAAGAAGAGGTATCATTCTATCTCTGTCCTCCAAGGCCAAAGCAGAGACAGGTGTTCTTGGATTACCCAGCAGGGGTGGGAAACCTGGGGTCTTGAGACCACATGTGGCCCTCTAAATTCTCCAGTGATACTCTGTGACTGAATCTGAACTTCACAGAAGAGCTTTGAAGCAAATGTGTGAGGCTTTACTTGAATTTCAGTCTTTCTGACTCCAGGTTGAACTCTCCACCCATCTAGCTGCATGTTAGAAAAGCAGCCTTCCACAATGGCAGGGGCAAATATATCCATGAGACACTGGTCAAGAGCATTTAGTATGCACAATGGAGGATGAGGTGATCATCCTGGAACGAGAGACTGGATCAAGACTGTTAAGAATTCTAAAAAGTGAAGAAAAATGTGTATACTTTACCTTGAAGGCAAGGGAGGCCAATGAGGTATCCTAGAGAGAGCAGAATGATAGAGGCAGAGTTGGATTTTGGGAATGAATACCACTTTGTTAGTTGTGTGAGGATGACTGGGAGAGGGCAGAGGAGGCTGCAGGAAGACCCCCTCCTCCACCACCATCACTACCACTATGTAAAGGTCATGGCTATTGACCTTGGGCCTGAGCTAGGGTGGTCAGGGAGAGAAGGGGATGTGGTAAGATGTGGAGGAGGTGGGGTCAAGAAGACTTGGTCATTCCATGCTTTGGGAGTGAGGCTGAGCTTGAAAGGTGAAGCATAGCTACAAGGTAGCAGAAAGAATCAGAAAACTCCATCCACAGAAGCTGTGAAGAAATGGTAGGGCAGCAGCCAGGAGCAAAAGACATCCATTTGGGTTGAGATGGAAATGTGAAGAATTTGAAAAACTTCATTGAAATAGGTATGCAACATCTACCTAGAGAGAGGTAAAATGCCAGAAAAATCGAAAGAGATTTTCTTTGCATGCCAATTGTCCCTTCGCAGCTTCCTATCTCAGTGATTCTTCTTGGGGGGGATGCCCTTAGATTACAAAAATGAGACCCTTCCTATAACAGGTCAGTCCTGGGTGACAGGAAGGCGGACACTCTTGTTCAAACTTTTTTATTCATTGTTCCTTTATAGTCCATCACAGAATCTCCATTCAGATGCCAGGATGAATACTAAATATGTGCTTGGACAAGCAGAGTCCTTATCTGTGATGGGATGTGCCCAAATCTTCCATCATCTTTGTTCATGAGATGTGCCTTAGAAGTTCAGGTTCTCTGCCTGTTTGGGCTTTGTTGCTGACCTCTCCACTTCCCAAGTCAATCAAACATTTCTGAAGGCCCTCTGTAGACCCCCTTTCATCTTCTTACCCTAATCACTAATTGATATTCATTCAATTTCATGATGAAATGATTGTACTGGGGGTGCACTAGTCTGGATGTGTATAAGTGTAAGAGTGTGTGTGTATCTGTGTGTGTATGTCCTAATTTCCATCTCATCCCCTGCTGAATTCATTTCTGAATATATTCCTCACACTTGCACTATCCATCAAGTTATCCTACAGAACAGGGATTTTAAAAAGACAAAAATACCCCAAAGAAAACAACCCAGGCCAGTTCCTGTGACACAGTTCTTTAATTTATACCATTCTAATGTGCTTAACATGCACCACTGGATCTTTGAGAGGAATTCAGCTGATTCTTCTGCTAAGAGATCAAGGGTGTGTTTTCGTCCTTCTTCCTAGGAAGGAGTTTCTGCTAATGATAGGTGCTTAACTGATGTTTACTGAAGCCCATTCATTCTGGAAAGCAATTTGTTATTAAGCCTAAAAATTGACTTTAAAATGAGAATGCTCTTATAGCTTACACATCGCTGATTTCATTCTGCAGAGAGGCCAAAATTCAGTTCTTATACCATGTATTCTGAAAGTCATATTGCACCTTTAAGTTCTTAAAACTTTAAGAGTTCAAACTTTGGGCTACATATCAAAATATTCACAGCAACACCAGGTGGTCACAAAGAGACTGGAAAAATTAGGGCCCTGTTGATTTCAGAAATGGATAGAAGAATGAATTATTCAGGGGGAGAGAAAAAACACATGTGAAGTTTCAACTACAGCCTGGCACATAGTAGGTGTTAAATCAATGTGGATCATTGACTATTAGAAGCTAGAAAGTGACTTTGCTAAGTGCTGTACCAGTATGATCTCATGTGCTTCACACAATGGCCCTGGGAGGGGTACTCTTCTATTCCCCATTTTGCAACTAAGGAAACTGAGGTAGACAGAAGTTAAGTGACTTGCCTACATTCTCACAGAGCTAGTAAATGTGTGAGACTGGATTTGAACTCAAGGCTTTCTGACTTGAGGCTCGATGCTCTATCCATTTTGCTACCCAGCTGCCTAATTCTACCAGACTGTAATAGAATAAGCTATAAGAATAAGCTGTAATAGAATAAGCACCATAAGAAATTACAAATATAAAGATTTCAGAAAACCTTGGGGAAATGTACAGATATGAATACAGAGGAAAATAAAGCAAAACCAGTCAAACAGTATCAGCCTGACTGCACACAGCGCATAAGCTGTACCAGCGTGTGGTTCCCTCCACTCCCTGCCTCAGGGCTGAGCAGTAAGCTTTGGGCAATCTGAGGCAGAAGTTGCACTGCTGAATCTCGAGCATATCAGCCCAGGACGGGAGTCCAGCGGAACCGAGTGAGTGAGAGTCAGGGAGCCCCAGGTATCTGAGCTGCTGCTCTTGGGACTATCAGCCTGCATATTAAATGTCTGTAAGTCACCTACTTGAACTTCCGGGAGCCAAAATGGAGGAGTGATTGATAAATGCCCTCTCCCCCTCCCCTTGTTGACCTTGAAAGAACCATAAAATATTTCCCTCCAAAAATCCTGGAACAGTGGGATCAGCAAAAGGGGCAAACAGTTTTGGAGCATGTGTAGCTAGAAAAATTGCTAAGGGGGATCCCTCTTACTGTGATGGAAGGAGACAAGTGCAGGACTGGAGCTGTCCCAGACAGTGCCACTTCAGCAAACCAGGAGGCGATCTGGAGCCCCAGGGAGATAGAGCCCCACAAAAACTAAAACCAGAACAGTGCCTCAGCACCCCAAGGGAATACGTAATGGCAGCCTGGATCACCAACCACTGAGCTTGCCTACGCAGGTAAGCTGCAGGGCTTTGGCTTCAAGCTGAAAGAACCAGAGGCCACAACACACAAAGCTTCAAGTTCAACACACAAGAACTGTGGGACAAAACCCCTCGTACCCTAGAAGCAGAGTTCTACTTTATAACCCAGGAAAAGGGTGATTTCCATCATCATGAGTAAGAAGCAAAGCAAGAAAGAAAAGGCTATAGAATCTTTCTATGGGGACAAGGATCGAAACACGAATACCAAAGAGGTCAACATTCAGACTGTACTCTCATCTGAAACTACAGAAGAGACTGTGAACTGACCGCAAGCACACAGAGCACTCTTGGAAGAGTTGATGAAGGATTTTAAAAACCAAATTACAGATACAGAAGAAAAGCTGGCTAATGATTTTAAAAGTATGAAAAAGAATTAACTGAAGAGAACAGCTCCTTAAAAAGGAAAATTGGACAAATGGAAAAGGAAGTACAGAAACTAACTGGAGTAAATAACTCTTTGAAAGTTATAATTGGGAAGATGGAAAAGGAGATGCAAAAATTAACTGAAGAAAACAATTTGATTAAAACTGCAATTGAGCTAGTAGAAGTTAATGACTTTATGAGACATCAAGAATCAGTCAAACAAAATCTAAAGAATGAAAAGGTAGAAGAAAATGTAAAATGTCTAATTGGAATAACAACTGACCTGGAAAATAGATCCAGGAGAGAAAATTTAAGAATTCTTGGCCAAACAGAAAGCCATGATGAAAACAAGAGCCTGGACAATATCTTCGAAGAAATCATCAAGGAAAACTTCCAGAAGTCTTAGATTCTGAAGGCAATATAGATATCGAAAGAATCCACCGTTCACCAGCTGAAAGAGAACCAAAACTAAAAACACCAAGAAATATCGGTGCCAAATTCCAGAACTATCTAGTGAAGGAGAAAATACTACAGGCAGCTAGAAAGAAACCATTCAAATATTGAGGAGCTACAGTCAGGATCACACAGGACCTTGCACTTTCTACATTAAAAGATCCAAGGAATTGGAATGTGATATTCCATAAGACAAAGGAACTGGGACTACAGTCAAGGATCGATTACCCAGCAAAGTTGAGCATAATGTTTCAGAGAAGGAGAGAAACATTCAGTGAAGTAAGGGATTTCCAGACATTCCTGTTGAAAAGGCCAGAAGCCAATAGAAAATTAGATCTTCAAACAAAGGTCTCAAGAGAGGCATTAAATGTGCATACCCTTTGACCCAGAAATATCGCTACTAGGATTGTATCCCCAAGAGATTATAAAAACGGGAAAAGGTCCCACGTGTACAAAAATATTTATAGCAGCACTCTTTGTGGTAGCCAAAAACTGGAAGTCAAGGGGATGCCCATCAATTGGGGAATGGCTGAATAAATTATGGTATATGAATGTAATGGAGTACTATTGTGCCATAAGAAATGATGAACAAGAAGACTTCAGGGAGGCCTGGAAGGACTTATATGATCTGATGCTGAGCGAAAGGAGCAGAACCAGGAGAACTTTGTGCACAGCAACGACCACAGTGTGCGAGAGTTTTTTCTGGTAGACTTGGAACTTTGTAATAACACAAGAACTTACTGAGAAAAAAAAATCCTAATGTCGGTCTTCTAAGGCAAAATGCCTTCCACACTCAGAGAAAGAAATGTGGAAGTCACTTGCAGAATGTAGCAGATCCTGTTTGTGTGTGGGTGGGTTTCAGTGTATTATGTGTTGATTTGTTATATGATTTCTTCCATTTATTTTAGTTCGACTACATAGCATGAATATAGTGAAAATGTGCTCAATAGGAAAGTATATGTAGAACCTAAACAGAATTGTATGCTGTCATGGGGAGGGAGTGGGGTATTGGGGAAAGGGTGGGGGGGATAAAATCTTAACTTTAAGGAAATGATTGTAAAACATTAAAAAAAATAAAATATATAAAAAAATAAAAAAGGCATTAAAATGTAAACAGGGGGGAAAACTTGTTACTCAATTAGGGCAAACTGTTCACCTCCCTACAAGGTAAGATGATACTTGTTAATCTTGAGAATTGCATATTTATTATGAAATATAAAAGGGATATACATAGATCAAGGGAGCAGGTATAAAGTAAATGATGTGATGAGAAAAATGTGATTGAAGAGTGAAAAGGAATCGAAAGCAGTATCTACTTAAAACCATCAGTAAGCATTATATGCAATGTAGATAACCTAGATGCATTTCCAGTAAGATCAGGAGTGAAACAAGGATGTCCATTATCACTACTGTTATTCAATATGGTACTATAAATGTTAGCGGTATCAATAAGAGAAGAAAAAGAAATTGGAAGAATTAGAATAGGCAAAGAAGACACTAAGTTATCACTCTTTGTGGATGATATGATGATATACTTAGAGAATCCCAAAGAATAAAGTAAAAAAAACTACTTGAAACAATGTACAACTTTGGCAAACTTGCAGGTTACAAAATAAACCCACACAAATCTTCTGCATTTCTATATATTGCTAACAAAGCCCAACAGCAAGAAATAGAAAGACAAATCCAATTTAAATCCGTGGTAGACACTATAAAATATTTGGGAGTCTACCTGTCAAAATAAACCCAGGGGCTATGTGAACACAATTACAAAACACTTTTCACACAGATAAAGTCAGATCTCACTAAGTGCAAAAAGATCAGTTGCTCCTGAGTGGGCTGAGCCAATATAATAAAAATGACAATTCTACCCAAATTCATTTAATTATTCAGTGTCATAGCAATCAAACTATCACATAATTATTTTATAGAGCTAGAAAATATAATATCAAAATTCATCTGGAAGAACAGAAGGTCCAGAATATCAAGGGAATTAAAGAAAAGAAGTGCTAGGGAAGTTGGCTTAGTTCTAGGAGATCTCAAATTGCATTGTAAAGCAGCAGTTACCAAAACCACTTGGCACTGGCTAAGAAAAAAATGGGTAGACCAGTGGAATATGTTAGGTACTCAAGACATAGTAGTCAATGAATATAGCAATCTCTTGTTTGATAAATGCAAGGACCCCAGCTTCTGGGATAAGAACTCACTGTTTGACAAAAATTGCTGGGAAAACTGGATAACAGTATGGCAGAAAGGAGGTGTACACCAATGCCTGACACTGTACACAAGAATAAAGTCTAAATGGGTCCATGATCTAGGTATAAAGATTGACAGTATAAACAAATTAGTTGAGCAAGAGATAGTGTATTTATCAGATTTATGGAGAAGGAAAGAATTTTTATATCTTTATTTTTGTTTTTTTTATTTTTAAATATTTTTTATTAATTTTTAGTTTCCAGCATTCATTTTCACAAAATTTTGAGCTTCAAATTTTCTCTCCATCTCTCGTCTCCTTCACGTCTTGCATTCTGATTACTCCTTTCCTCAATATGCCCTCCTTCCTATCACTCTCCTCCCTTCTCTTATCCCCATCTTCTCTGTTTCCTTGTAGGGTAAGAGAGATTTCTGTACTCCATTACTCGTATTTGTTATTTCCCAGTTTTAGTATTATACTCAGTTTTGCTGGGGAGGTGATTCTTGGTTTTAACTCTAGTTCCTTTGATCTCGGGACTATCGTATTCCAAGTCCTCCAGTTCCTTATGTGGAAGCTGCTAGATCTTGTGTTATCCTGACTGTATTTCTACAATACTCGAATTGTTTCTTTATGGCTGCTTGCAATATTTCTCATTGACTTGGGAACTCTGAAATTTGGCTTGAGTATTCCTAGGAGTTTCTCTTTTTGGATCTCTTTGAAGAGGTGATTGGTGAATTCTTTCAGTATTTATTTTACCCTCTGGTTCTAGAATATCAGGGCAGGTTTCCTTGATTATTTCATGAAAGATGATGTCTAGGCTCTTTTTCTGATCATGGATTTTAGGTAGTCTCACAATTTTTAAATTGTCTTTCCTGGATCTGTTTTTTACATCAGTTGTTTTTCCAATGAGATATTTCACGTCTTCATTTTTTTTCATTCTTTTGGTTTTGTTTTGTAATTTCTTGGTTTCTCATAAAGTCATTTTCCATTTTCTCCATACTAATTTTTAAGGAACTATTTTCTTCAGTGAGCTTTTGGAGTTCCTTTTCCATTTGGCTAATTCTGCTTTTTAAAGCATTCTTCTCCTCATTGGCTTTTTGGACCTCTTTTGCCAATTGAGCTAACCTGTTTTTTTTTTTTTAATCTGACTTTTTTTTGGAATAAAAATTTATTTATTTAACTTTTTACACTAATTTTCACAAAATTTTGGGTTTCAAATTTTCTCCCCTTTTATCCCCTCCCCCCACCCCAATACACCGAGCAATCTAATTTTCCCTGTCACCAATCTGCCCTCTCTTCTATCATCCCTCCCTTCTCTTGTCCCCATCTTCTCTTTTGTCCTGTAGGGCCACATGACTTTCTATTCCCCATTAACTGTATTTCTTATTTCCTAGTAGCAAGAGCAAGACTAAACAGTTGTTCCTAAAACCTGAGTTCCAAATTCTCCCCATCCCTCCCTCCCCCCCTTTGGGAAGGCAGGCAATTCAATATAGGCCCTATCTGTATAGTTTTGCAAATTACTTCCATAATAGTCGTGTTGTGTAAAACTAACTGAATTACCCTCCATCCTATCCTGCCCCTCATTGTTTCTATTCTGGCTTTTGATCCTGTCCCTCCCCAAGACTGTTGACTTCAAATTGCTCCCTCCTCCCATTACCCTCCCTTCCATCATCCCCACCACCCTGCTTATCCCCTTCTCTCTCACTTTCCTATATTGTAAGATAGGTTTTCATACTAAAATGAGTGTGTATTTTATTCCTTCCTTTAGTCGAATGTGACGAGGGTAAACTTCTTGTTTTTTTTTTTTCTCAGCTCTCCTCTTTTTCCCTCCACTAAAAAATCTCCTGCTTGCCTCTTGAATGAGAGATAATTTACCCCATTCCATTTCACCCTCTCTCCTCCAACTACATTTCTCTATCACCAGTTACCTTAATTTCTTTTAAGATATGATCCCATCCTATTCAATTCACTCTGTGCTCTCTGTCTCTGTATGTGCATGCATGTGTGTATGTGTGTGTGCATGCATGCATGTATGTGTGTGTATGTGTGTGATCCCACCAACTACCCAGATACTGAAAAGTTTCAAGAGTTACAAGTATTGTCTTTCCATGTAGGAATGTAAACAGTTCACTTTTGGTAAGTCCCTTATGACTTCTCTTTGCTGTTTACTTTTTCATGCTTCTTCTTGTGTTTGAAAGTCAAATTTTCTTTTCAGCTCTGGTCTTTTCATCAAGAATGCTTGAAAGTCCTCTCTTTCATTGAAACACCATATTTTCCCCTGAAGTATTATACTCAGTTTTGCTGGGTACGTGATTCTTGGTTTTTGTCCTAGTTCCTTTGACTTCTGGAATATCCTATTCCATGCCCTTTGATCCCTTAATGTAGAAGCTGCTAGATCTTGTGTTATCCTGATTGTATTTCCACAGTACTGGAATTGTTTCTTTCTAGCTGCTTGCAATATTTTCTCCTTGACATAGGAATTCTGGAATTTTGCCACAAAGTTCCTAGGAGTTTCTCTTTTTGGATCTCTTTCAGGTGGTGATCGATGGATTCTTTCAATACTTATTTTGCCCTCTGGTTGTACAATATCAGGGCAGTTTTCCTCGATAATTTCTTGGAAGATGATGTCTAGGCTCTTTTTTTGATCATGACTTTCAGGTAGTCCCATAATTTTTAAATTGTCTCTCCTGGATCTATTTTCCAGATCAGTTGTTTTTCCCATGAGATAGTTCACATTCTCTTCCATTTTTTCATTCTTTTGGTTTTGTTTTGTGATTTCTTGGTTTCTCAGAAAGTCATTAGACTCCATCTGTTCCATTCTAATTTTGAGAGAACTATTCTCTTCAGTGAGCTTTTGAACCTCTTTTTCCATTTGGCTAATTCTGCTTTAGTAAGCATTCTTCTCCTCATTGGCTTTTTGAACCTCTTTTGCCAATTGAGTGAGCCTATTTTTCAAGGTGTTATTTTCTTCAGCATTTTTTTGGGTCTCCTTTACCAAGGTATTGACCCGTTTTTCATACTTTTCTTGCATCTCTCTCATTTCTCTTCCCAGTTTTTCCTCCACCTATCTAACTTGCTTTTCAACATCCTTTTTGAGCAAACATCCCCCTGGGATGTTTGGGATACAGAGGCCCCGCCCTCCACGTCTTTCCCTGATGGTAAGCATATTTCCTCGTCATCAGAATTGAAAGGTGGGAACATTTGCACCTGCTCAAAGAAGCTCTGTATGGTCTTATTTTTCTTCCCTTTTCTGGGCATTTTCCCACCCAGTTACTTGACTTCTGAGATTCCTCTGCACCCCCGCCTAGATCTGCCCAGCTAGTGTTTGGGCTCTGAGATTCAAATGGGCTTTCCAAGGTGGCTGTGGCTGCTATTCAATGTGAGCTTAAGTTCTGGTGCTGGGGTGAGGGCAGGCCCCCTCCCAGGCTCAGCTCTCTCAGGGGCTTTATGCAGAGACCTTCAATAATGGAGTGGGGAGGAGCAGAGCTGTCTCCTAGGCTCAGCATCCTCAGGGGCTTTATACAGAGACCTTCAGTAATGGAGCAGGTGGGGGCAGGGCCACCTCCCAGTCTCAGCTCCTTCAGGTGGTTTATGCAGAGACCTTCAGTAATGAAGATCCTGCTTGCTGCTCAGGGAGTCCCGAGCCGCCGCCACTGCCTCTGCTGCTTCCTGCCCCTGCCTCTGCCTCTGCCACTTCCTGCCCCTGCCTCTGCCTCCGCCACTTCCTCCCGAGGGGGCCCGAGCCACGGAGACACCCTGCTCCCCTCTCGTCCAGCCCAGACGTCTCTCTCACTGACCTGTAGCGTCTGTGGGTGGAGGGACTTTCCCGGCTGCGGGAGGTTCCGTCCCTGAAGCCTGCTCAGATCTGCTCCTCTGGGGCCACCTGTCCAGGGCAGGGCAGGGGTGGACTCCGCTTTCCGGGACACGATGGACCCTGGGGATGGCTCTCCAGGCCTCTCTGGAACAGAAATCTCTTCCACTGTGTTTCTGCGCACCTTGCAGTGATCCAGAATTTGTGGGGAGTTCTTCTTGTAGGAAATATATGGGCTGTGAGTTCGGAACTAGCATACATGAGTCTTTCTACTCCGCCATCTTGGCTACTCCCCCCGAGCCAACCTGTTTTTAAAGGTGGTCTTCTCTTCAGCCTTGTTTGGGTCTCCTTTAGCTAGCTGTTGACTAGCTTTCTTGAATCCTTCTTGTTTCTCTTCCCAATTTTTCCTCCACCTCTATTACTTGATTTTCAAAATCTTTTTGAGCTCTTCCATGGACTGAGACCATTGGATATTTATTTTGCAGGTTTTGCCTGAAGAAGCCTTGACTTTTAGGTCTTCCTCTGAAGACCTAAACTTTTCTTTCTCATCTGAAAGGATGGAAGGAAATACCTGTTCACCAAGAAAGTAGCTTTCTGTTGTCTTATTCGTTTTACCTTTTCTGAGCATTTTTCCAGTCAGTTACTTGACTTTTGAGTTCTTTGTCAGAGCTCAGCTCAGGGCTGAGATTCAGATTGGCTGTTCAATTCCTCCAGGGGCTGTAGGTGGAGGTCTCTCAAGGCTGCCACTCAGGATTGAGATCAACCCCCTCAATTCCTCCAGGGGCTCTAGGAAGAAAGGTTCAAAAATGGAAGTTGCTGTTGCCAGGATTCCAGACCAAACTCACCTCTCCTGGGTGAAGGGGCCCTCCAACTGACCTTTGAAACTGTTTTTAGGTGGAACAATCTGGGAACTGGTGCTGCTGGTGGCTCCCTGAGGTCTGTTCAGGGTCCTGATCCTGCCATGTCAGGCTGCACTCCGTGCTTCCAGGGCTGTATTGCATCAGCTCCATGGAAAAGAAGAATTTTTGACTAAACAACAGATATAAATAGAAAACATTATCAAATGCAAAACAGATAATTTTGATTACATTAAATTGAATAGGTTTTGCACAACCAAACGCAATGCAACCAAGATTTGGAGGGAAGCAGAAAACTGGGAATGAATTTTTGCAACTAGTGCCTGTGATAAAGGCCTCGTTTCTAAAGTATATAGAGAACTGAGTCAAATGTACAAGAATACAAGTCATTTCCCAGTTGATAAATGGTCAAAGGATATGAACAGACAGTTTTCAGAGGAAGAAATCAAAGCTATCTATAATCATATGAAAAAATGCTCTAAATCACTATTGATTAGAGAGATGCAAATCAAAACAACTCTGAGATACCACATCACACCAATCAGATTGGCTAACATGACAAAACAGGTTTATGATAAATGTTGGAGAAGATTTGGGAAAGTTGGAACTCTAATTCATTGTTGGTCAAGTTGTGAGCTGATCCAGCCATTCTGGAGGGCAATTTGGAACTATGCCCAAAGGGACGCAAAAATGTGTATACCCATTTTCCCAGCAATATTGCTTCTAGGACTGTATCCCAAACAGATCATAAAAATGGGAAAAGGTCCCACATGTACAAAAATATTTATAGCACCTCTCTCTGTGATGGCCAAAAACTGGAAATCAAGGGGATGCCCATCAATTGGGGAATGGCTGAATAAATTGTATGAATGTAATGGAAGATTATTATGCTGTAAGAAATGATGAACGGAAAGACTTCAGAGAGGCTTGTAAAGACTTATATGGACTGATGTTGAGTGAAAGGAGCAGAACTAGGAGAACTTTGTACACAGCAACAATTACAATGTGTGAGGAATTTTTCTGGTAGACTTACTACTTCATTGCAATGAAATGCAAACACAAAATTTCCAATAGTCTCTGAAGGCAAAATGCTTTCCACATCCAGAGAAAATAAGCAATGGAATTCGATCACAGAATGAAACAGATCATTTTATTTTGTTTTATATTTTCGTTTGTTTTATGATTTGTCCCATTCATTTTAATTCTTCTATGCAATATGGCTAAAGTGCAAATGGATTTAATAGGTTTGTATGTGTAGAACCTACATAAAGTTGTATGCTGTCTCAGGGAGGGAGTAGGAAGGTAGCAGGGAAGGAAGGAAGGGCAAGGAGGGGAAAAAAATCTAAGATATATGGAAATGACACTGAAAACCAATAAAAAATAAAAAAACTTATAAAAAATAAAGAATGTGAAGTGCCCGTACTTCCATAGGAAAAAAAGAAAAGGAAAGTGACACATGAGCTCTGATCATGTGGTTATTTGGGCTTTCTTTCCCATCTTGATTCTCAGAGGTCCTTTCTACAGCCCAAGCAGGTCCTTTTTCACAGCTAAAATTCCCCACCTCTGTTCTCTTGATACTCTGCTCCTTCCTTCCCATCTCTCAAATCTCAAGTGCCATCCAATCCACCTCTGCCAAGTAGTTTTTGATCCATGCCTCTCCAGGAGTTGCCAGTACATATGAAGTTTAAACTACAGCCTGGCACATATAAGGTGCTACATGAATATTGATCACTGACTACTGAAAGCCAGAAAATGATTATGCTAAGTGCTCTACCAATATGATATCATACGCTGGGTGGTGCTATTCTATTCTCCATTTTGTAGTTGAGGGACCTGAGGTAGGTAGAAGTTAAGTGACTTGCCCTGGATCGGATTTGAATTCTAGGCTTTCTGACTTCAGGCTCAGTGCTCTATCCATTATGGTACCGTACTATAATAGAATATGACTGTACTATAAGAAATGACTGATAGAAAGATTTCGGAGAAACTTGGAAAGAAGTACAGATATGAATAGAGAGGAAAATAAGCAAAACCAATCAAACAGTATGCAGGCTGACTGAAAAATCTAAATGGAAATGGAAAATGATCTATGAAATGATTGTATAAGGAGTGTGTGTGCCTCAGTGTGTGTGTTTATATGTGTTTGTGTGTGAGCGTGAGAAACAGAGACAGAGACACAGAGAGACAGAGAAAAAGAAGGAAGAAGAGGAAGAGGGAGGGAGAGAAAAACAGGGAGGAAGGGAAAGAGGGGTGGAAGGAGAAAGACTGACAGAAAACAGAGATCATGTGTCCTTTTCTCAATACACAAGTTCTTTTCAGCCCTTAATAACAATGTGGAATAGATCACATCTGGAGGGGTTTTAATCACAGGTCACATCATTATTTCTTGTACTTTCCTGAGATTAGAATTAACTTCAGTATTTGCTTAAATGTATTAAGTGATTAATTGTCCAGTCCAGCCACTGAGCCTGGTGATGAAGTGTTCCTAGCTCTCCTGGTGAAGATGCTCTCCCACATTTCTGGCTTCATTTTGACCAAAAATTGGCTTTGGCTCCTGCTTGTGTCCTCTTCACCCCGTCTCTGCTCTCACTTCCAAGCTCCAGGAGGATATCCTAGTAGGCTTCTGGGTGTAGCAACTGGGGGATCCTCACCTTTAATTCACCAGGGGACGAAACATTCAGGGGAGGCGTGAATTTTCCTAAGCCTCACCCTGCTAACTGTGTCTCTCAGACTGCACCAAAGCTGTTTGGAGGTCTGGCTCAGTTTGCCCTTCCCTTAACCCCAGAATTCTTACTGAACACTTCCAGAACCCCAGGTCTATGGGGAAACTACCCTCCAGGTCCTGGAGAGTGTCTTCCCAGGAAACTTGGCTGTCAGAGGAGGGAGAGGGAGAAGTTGGATTCAACTTCTGGCTCTGGCCCTTACTGTTGTGTGGCCTTGGCCATGACCTTGCACTCCCCTTGACCTTACCTAAATTAGAAGTTTGGATCAGATGAATTCTGGGATCCTTCTGAAGTCCAATTCTATCCACACCTATAAGTGCATTCAGACTCTACCCTCCACATCCATACCCTTCCCCCAATTTCAGTCAACTGCCCCTTTCTCCCCATCTGAGAATACTATGCTGCTCTCATCCTTTCCTTTGGGCCAGGCCCCAGTCTGCACATCTACCCTCATACTATTGCAGTAGTTGTGGAGTTAAGATAGCAGAGTAAAAGCAGAGACTTGCTAAAATTCTCCCCCCAAACCCAGCCAAATAACTGTAAAAATGACTCTAAACAAATTCTGGAGTTGCAGGACCCACAGAACAAGGAGGTGAGGCAAATCTCCAGCCCAAGACAGCCTGGAAGATGGACAGGAATCGTCATTCACAGTAGGCTGGCAACAGAGCGCAGTCCAGCGTGAGCCATGCAGAAGCAGGGACAGAGGCAGTGGCAGTTTCTGGAGCTCTAGGTACAGAGATTGTGGATGGATGGAGCAGTTGACAGCACATCCTCCCATCCCCACAAGTGTCAGAGAAACACCTTGACAAAGATCTCAAACATCAAGCAAATATCTGGAGAAATGAGCAAAAATCTGAAAAAGAATCAGACTATAAAATCTTACTTTGGTGACAAGGAAGACCAAAATATTCATACAGAAGAATACAGTAAAGTCACAGCTCCTACATCCAAAGCATCTAAGAAAAATATGAATTTGTCTCAGGCTACGGAAGAGCTCAGAAATGATTTGGAAAATCAAATAAAAGAAGTAGAAGAAAAAAGGAAAGAGAAATGAGAATGATGCAAGAAAATCATGAAAACTGAGTCAATTTCTTGCTAAAGGGGACCCAAAAATTTGGAATAAAATAACACCTTAAAAAATAGACTAACCCAGGTGGAGGAGCCAAGATGGCAGAGTAGAAAGACTCACTGCTAGCTCAGAACTCACAGCCCATAAATTTCCTGTGAAAAGAACTCTCCACAAATTCTGGAGCAGTGCAAGCCATGCAGCAATGCAGCGGAGGAGATTTCCGTTCAAGAGAGCCCTGAAAAACCAACCCCAAAGGTCCATCATGCACTAGACAGTGGAGCCCAGTCCTGGCCTGCCCTGGCCACGTGGTCCCGAGAGGAGCAGATCCGAGTAGACTTCAGGGACGAAATCGCCAGCAGCAGCGAAGGTCCCTCCACCCACAGGCGCACAGGTCAGTGAAAGAGACTTCTGGGCTGGCCAAGAGGGGAGCAAGGTGTCTCAATAACTCAGGCCCCCTCGGGAGGCAGTGGCAGAGGCAGCGGCACTCCCGGAGCAGGCAGGACTTCAGATGCATTACTGAAAGTCTCCGCATAAAGCCCCTGAGGGAACTGAGCCTGGGAGGTGGCCCTGCCCCCACCTGACCCCAGAACTTGGGCTCACATTGAATAGCAGCCCAGCCCACCATTGAAAGCCCTGAGGCTAGGGAGCAGCATTTGAATCTCAGACCCCAAGTACTAGCTGGGAGGATCTAGGTGGGGGTGGAGAGGAATCTCAGAAGTCAAGTAACTGGCTGGGAAAATCCCCAGAAAAGGGAAGAAAAATAAGACCTTAGAAGGGTACTTTCTTGGTGAACAGATGTTTCCCCCTTTCATTTCTGATGAGGAGGAACAATGCTTACCATCAGGGAAAGACATAGAAGGCAAGGCCTCCATACCCCAAACACCCGAAATAGATATCCAATGGGCTCAGGCCATGGAAGAGCTCAGAAAAGATTTTGAAAATCAAGTTGGACAGGTGGAGGAAAAACTGGGAAGAGAAATGAAAGAGATGCAAGAAAAGCATGAAAAATGGGTCAATACCTTGGTAAAGGAGACCCAAAAAAATGCTGAAGAAAATAACACCTTGAAAAATAGGCTCACTCAATTGGAAAAGGAGGTTCAAAAAGCCAATGAGGAGAAGAATGCTTTCAAAAGCAGAATGAGCCAAATGGAAAAAGAGGTTCAAAAGCTCACTGAAGAAAATAGTTCTCTCAAAATTAGAATGGAACACATGGAGGCTAAAGACTTTCTGAGAAACCATGAAATCACAAAACAAAACCAAAAGAATGAAAAAATGGAAGAGAATGTGAACTATCTCATGGGAAAAACAACTGACCTGGAAAATAGATCCAGGAGAGACAATTTAAAAATTATGGGACTACCTGAAAGCCATGATCAAAAAAGAGCCTAGACATCATCTTCCATGAAATTATCAAGGAAAACTGCCCTGACATTCTAGAACCAGAGGGCAAAATAAGTATTGAAGGAATCCATCGATCACTGCTTGAAAGAGATCCAAAAAGAGAAACTCCTAGGAACATTTTGGCCAAATTCCAGAATTCCCAGGTGAAGGATAAAATATTGCAAGCAGCTAGAAAGAAACAATTCCAGTATTGTGGAAATACAATCAGAATAACTCAAGATCTAGCAGCTTCTACATTAAGGGATCGAAGGGTGTGGAATAGGATATTCCAGAAGTCAAAGGAACTAGGACTCAAACCAAGAATCACCTACCCAGCAAAACTGAGTATAATACTTCAGGGAAAAATATGGTCTTTCAATGAAACTGAGGACTTTCAATCATTCTTGATGAAAAGACCAGAGCTGAAAAGAAAATTTGACTTTCAAACACAAGAAGAAGCATGAAAAAGTAAACAGCAAAGAGAAGTCATAAGGGACTTACCAAAAGTGAACTGTTTACATTCTTTTGTAGCTCTTAAAACTTTTCAGTATCTGGGTGGATGGTGGGACCACACACACACATACACACACACACATGTACACACGTGCAGGCACACACATATGCACCCATGCATGCACACACAGAGACAGAGAGCACAGAGTGAACTGAATAGGATGGGACCATATCTTAAAAGAAATTAAGGTAAATGGTGAGAGAAAAATGTAGGGGGAGGAAAGAGGGTGAAATGGAATGGGGTAAATTATCTCTCATTCAAGAAGCAAGCAGGAGACTTTTTAGTGGAGGGAAAAAGAGGAGAGCTGAGAAAAAAACATGAAGTTTATTCTCATCACATTCGACTAAAGGAAGGAATAAAATGCACACTCATTTTGGTATGAAAACCTATCTTACAATACAGGAAAGTGGGGGAGAAGGAGATAAGCAAGGGGGGATGATGGAAGGGAGGGCAATGGGAGGAGGGAACAATTTGAAGTCAACACTCTTGGGGAGGGACAGGATCAAAGGACAGAATTGAAATAATGGGGGGCAGGATAGGATGGAGGTTAGTTAGTCTTACACAACATAACTATTTTCGAAGTCATTTGCAAAACTACACAGATATGGCCTATATTGAATTGCCTGCCTTCCCAAAGGGAATGGATGGGGAGCGAGGGATGGGGAGAATTTGGAACTCAAAGTTTTAGGAACAACTGTTTAGTCTTGTTCTTGCTACTAGGAAATAAGAAATACAGTTAATGGGGAGTAGAAAGACATCTGGCCCTACAGGACAAAAGAGAAGCTGGGGACAAGAGAAGGGAGGGATGATAGAAGAGAGGGCAGATTGGTGATAGGGAAAATTATATTGCTCGGTGTATTAGAGTAGGGGGAGGGGATAAAAGGGGAGAAAATTTGGAACCCAAAATTTTGTAAAAAAGAATGTGAAAAGTTAAATAAATAAATTTATATTTAAAAAAATAGACTAACCCAATTGGTGAAAGATATCCAAAAATCCAATGAGACGAAGAATGCCTTAAGAAGCAGAATTGGCTAGATAGAAAAGGAGGTCATGGAAGAAAACAATTCCTTAAAGATTAGAATGGAGCAGATGGAAGCTAATGACTTTGTGAAAAATCAAGAAATTATTAAACAAAATCAAAGGAATGAAAAAATAGCAGACAATGTGAAATATCTCATTGGAAAAACAACTGACCTTGGAAGTAGATCTAGGAGAGACAATTTAAACATTATTGGACTTCCCAAAAGCTATGATCAAGAAAAGAGCCTAGACATCATCTTCCAAGAAATTATCACGGAAAACTGCCCTGATAGTCCAGAACTAGAGGGTAAAACAGATTTTGAAGGAATTTACCCATGGCCTCCTAAAAGAGTTCCCGTAAGGAAAACTCCTAGGAATATTGTAGCCAAATTCGAGAGCTCCCAGGTCAAGTAGAAAATATTGCAAATAGCCAGAAAGAAAGTGAGGGATCCAGAGGGCTTGGAATATGATATTCTGGAGGGCTAAGGAGATGGTACTAAAACCAAAAATTGGGCATTCAACGAAGCAGAGGACTTTCAAGCATTTTTTGATGAAAAGACTAAAGCTGAATAGTAAATTTAACTTTCAAACACAAGAATCAAGAGAAGTATGAAGAAGTAAGCAGTAAGGAGAAATCATAAGGGACTTACTATAATTAACCTGTTTACATTCCTACACGGAAGTATGATGTTTGTAACTCTTGAGATTTTCCTCAGCATTAGGGTATTTAGAGGGATGATATATGTAAATAGAGGACACAGGGTAAGTTGTACATGAAGGGATGCTATCAAAACAATAAATTTAAAGGGGGAGAGAGGAATATATTGGGAGGATACAGGGAGAATTGGAATGAAGCAAATTATTTCTTACATAAAAGAGGCAAGGAAAACCTTTTCAATGGAGGGGAAAAGGAGGAGGTGAGAGGGAAAGAGTGAACCTTACTCTCATCGGATTTGGCTTGAAGAGGGAAGAACGTGCGCACTAATTTGGTACAAAAGCCTATTTTACACTACAGAAAAGTAGGGGGGAACAGATTAAGAGTGATGATAGAAGAGAGGGCAATTGGGAGGAGGGAGTAATTACAAATAAATACCTTTGAGGAGGGACAGGGTCAAAAGAGAGAATGGAATAAATAGGGGCATGATAGGATGGAGGGAAATATAGTTAGTCTTTCACAACATGACTGTTACAGAAGAGTTTTGCATTACTACACATGTGTAACCTATATAAAATTGCTTGCCTTCTCAATGGGGATGGGTGGAGAGGGAGAAAGGGAGAGAAGTTGGAACCCAATGCTTTTAAAAGTAATGTTAAAATTGTTTTTACATGCAACTGGGAAATAAGAAATACAGGCAATGAGGTATATATATATCTGTCTTTCCCTACAAGACAATAGAGGGGAAGGGGATAAGAGAAGGGAGTGGTGTGATAGAAGGGAGGGCAGATTGGAGAAGGGGCAATCAGAATGCACACTGCCTTAAGGTAGGCAGAGGGGAAAAACAGAAAATGTGGAACTCAAAATCTTGTGGAAGTGAATGTTGAAAACTAAAATAAAAATAAATTATTAAAACAAAGCAAAACAAAAGAGATTGAAATAAAGTCCATGGTTTTTCCTGGACCTGCCTCCTGAATCAGAGGTGCCTAGCCCCCATATTACAGTGATTGTCACACCTCAGAGTGGAGGGGAATGGAAAGGCAAGATCTCAGAAGTACCCTTTTAAAACCTTTTTCCTACCATTGGTAGGAGTCCTGGAGTCTAGGGCTTATGATTCCTGGCCCTTTGTCTTCCATGCTTGGGAGCCTGAGTCTCGGATGGGCTTTGAGTGGGACCTTTGACCTCTCTCTTCTCTCAGATATTTGCTCCCAGTCCTTAGGATCCTCAGGAAGCCCCCAGCGAAGGGGAGCTGACTCTGGCCAAGGCAGACCCCCCCCCCCCCCGCTGAGTGCCAGTACCCGTTGACGTCAACGCCCACCTTGGGGAGGCAGAGTCCTCTTCCCACCAATGCCCCATCCCTCCCACTGTCGCCACGGTCAGGCATCCCATGCACCCATCTCCACGGAGACAGCATCTCTCCACCACAGGCACTATTGATCTCATTTTCTGCTCTCCCGCAAGTTCTCTCCAGCTTTTTTTTTCCCGTTCCCACTCCCGCACACTCTGAGGCTCATTTTCCCTCCCCCATCGCCCCTAGTGTCTGAAGATACCAGTGCTTTCCTGACTGTGGCTATTGGGGAAGCAGGGGGAGGGAGGGAGAAGAACCTGGGGACCAGGACTCATGCGCAGAGACCCCTGCTCTGTGCGCAGACGGTCCTCAGCCCGCCTATTCAAAAACCACTGGGATTTGTGTATTCTAACCGAGGAGAGCTCACCCATTTCCTCCGTATATTCCTGTGAGGGAAGAATCTTCCATTCTGTCTCTCTGTTCCTCCTTATGAGACTGAACGATTATGATGGTTGAATAATTCCATTTATAAAGTTATATATGGGAATACACACACACACACACACACACACACATACACATGTTTGTGTGATTAAATATCCCTGCATAGAGGAAAGAACCCATATATATACATTTTTTATAAAGACATTTGTTTTATTTGATACCATTGGATTTTTATGCCACAAGGACGCAGGCTCCACCAACACCCTTGATTTTTTCCCCTCCTCTTCTGCTGAAGAATTTTGCCTTCACGATGACTGGCTATTTGGGGAGTTTCCCTTTTCCTAGGACTTTGTAGTACCCTGACGGCACAACATCAAAAATGGGGGCAAGCCCCTCCTTGTTTTTGGCAGTATTAATCCTGGTCTGCTCACTGACCAGTGTCCACAGCTTATCAAGGTTGACAGTTGGGCAGTAGCTTTTGTTCTTCTTCAGATGGTAATGCCTCATACCAACTTTCCCAAAGTAACCTGGATGATATTTGTCGAAGTTGATCCGGTGATGGTATAGCCCTCCAGAATTATGGCGGCCTCCAAGGTGCTTCCGGTGCTTGCCTGGAGGGAGGGAGGCCTGAGTTACCGGTCGCGGGCTTGGGCCCACCTCCCGCCGCGTGGCCCCCCCCACTGGCCGTCACTCACGGATGCGCCAGTGGCCATGGCTGACGTGGCCGCAGAGCTTCCGCGTCTTCCTTAGTCGGGAAGGCATGTCGCAGGCCGCCACAAAAGAGTTCATATATATTCTTGATATTCATTTATGAGGACTCAAACATGTGACTACAGAATTTCTGTATAATTCATATTTGTGTAAATGAACACATAGAGAATGTATGATGACTCAGACATATGAAGACAGAGAACATAGACATATATGTATATATGTACACATATGCACAGGTTATTTCTCTTCATTCTTATGTACATGAGCTCAATGATACTTTTTAGAAATTCATTTCTATAATTCATAAAGTCTATCTACACATAAACATTAGCAATCATTCTCTTCCTACTACTCACACATTCATTCCCATTTCATCTGGATGAGTCCCTATTTTCTTCCTTTTAACTTATGGTGGTTATGATTTATGGTGGCTATTGTGTATGTGTGTGTATATGTGTATATGTGTGAGCTCTCACAATCTCCTGTATTCCCTCTATACACCTAAAATTATTCTACTCCATCTCTCCCTGTAAGAGAACATGTGAAGATTTCTGTTCATGTACACAGAGAGCGTTAACAGTGCTCATATACAGGAATATAGAAAGATGGTATAAGTGTTCATATATGCAAGCATATAGAAAGAACACATAAAGAATCACATAGATGAATAAAAAAGAACACAGTTTCTATGCATTGAATACATGTGTAAATATATATGTACATATGTACATATACATGTATGTGACCATAGAGGAAATATGGGAGAAACCAGATGCAGTGATTAACATAAAAAGTACATATGAGTGAGTACTAATCTATTTACAGCAAGGGAATAGAAAAAGTATTCATACATAACCATATAGAAAGAAAACACATCAATATTCAGATGTATGGACAGAGTGAGAGAAGAGGTGAGTACTTTCATATGTCAAAATACACATGGAAATATATTCATACATGTGAGGAGATATGTCCCTATCTTCCAAAATCCTTTTCCACGAGATTTCCTCAGGAGTTAAGGTTTTCATCTTGTTTTGCCTTTGTCCGCCTGACCTCCACACTTCCCAAGCCAATCGGTTGTTTCTGAAGGCCCTCTGCAGACACCTTTTTATCTCCTCACCAAGAATACTAAAGGATATCCATGAAACATTTCCATGAAATGATGGTACTGGAGGTGCATGAGTGTGAGTGTGTATAAATGCAGGAGTGTGTGTGTGTGTGTGTGTGTGTGTGTGTGTGTTCCAACGTCCAGTCCACCTCGGGTTCAATTTCTGCTAACACCTTGGATTGGGTAATATTGGAGTATATTTAATGTGGGCTACAACTTTCTGTATTGTGCTTCCTGTAGATTTCTATTTAATACAGTATTTGTTCCAATAAGTTTGGGCCTCATGAAGAAGTGTTTGAAGCTTTCATGGTGAACTTGCTCTCTTGTATTCCTGGCCCCATTGTGAGAAACAATTGGATTTGGTTCCTGCTTCTGGTCTCTTCAGGCTATTTGCAGGAGGGAACAATCTTAGTGATGGATGTCTATGAGTCTGATCCGTGCGCTTTGGGACAGAAGACCTCTTTCCCTGGTGAGTAGAACACCAATGAACTGCCCAGGGAGGGAAAGGAAAAGGCACATGAGGTCTTCTTAGAGGTTATTTGGGCTTCCTTTCCCATCCTGATTCCCAGAGCCCCCTTCTGCAGCCCAAGAAGGTCCCTATGCACAGCTGAAAATTCCAACTTCTCTTCTGTTATTAATCTGCTCTTTCCTTCTCATCTCTGAAAGTCCAAGTGGCCCCAGTCCACTTCCACCAAGCAGTTCTTGATCCCTGCCTCTGCAGGGCTTGCCTTCTTTGACCAAGGCTTTGCCACCACTACACATTGGGCATGTCCATGACACACCATTTTCCTCATTAGACTGGAAGTTGTCTGAGGGCAGGAAACAGGGACTTTGCCTAGGCTAATACCACCAAGGCCCAGGAAAATATTCAAATAGCACTCTGAGTGAAGCAGTCAAGGGTCATCCCCTTTACTTCACAAATGGAAAAAACTCATTCAAGGAATGCATGAGGATTGATTCAGGCTCCCCATGCTAACTACATAACCCTGGCTGTACCAAAGCTTTCTGGGAAGAGGGATGGGGATATTGGTTTGCTTTTTATTTAACCCCACTGTCATAACTGCCATAACTCAGACCCCCTAGCTTTATGGGGAACCTGCTCACAGGCTTCTGGGGAGAGCCTTCCCAGGAACCCTCAACTCATGAAGCTTGGCTGTCAGAGGAGGGAGAGGCCAAAATGGAAGCCAGCTAACCTGACAGGTAGGAGAGACCAGGGCTCAAGGTCTGGGTCTGTCCCTTACTGGCTGTGTGAGTTTAGCCTTGTCCCTGCCCTCCTCTTGTCCTCAGTTACCATTTTTTTTCTCACATGAGGAAGGTGGAGCAGATGAGCTCTGAGGTCTGTTTTAACCCTTCATCCTAGCCAAACTTACAAGGTCCTTACAAAGTTACTCTGCCACAGCATCCATACACCTGGCCCTTCATTCCCACTAGGAAACTATCCCCCCAGCACCACTACCAGCAGATAAAAGCCTGTTATCCTCATCCTTGCCCTTGGGGCAGCCCCCAGTAAGCAAGTTCTGCCCTTATACTAACCCTAAAGATGGACCTGCCTCCTGTCACCTTACTCCACTTCAAAAGGACAGTCAGACCTCAGAGTCTGGGGGTGGGACAAGGTCTCCTAGGGGACAGTTGGGGATTGTTTGCCTACAAAGAACAGGAGTCCTGGGGTCTTGGGCTTATGTTTCCTGGGCCTTTGACTCCCATGCCCAGGAGGCCACACCTCAAGTGGGCTTTATGTGGGACCCCTGGCCTCTCTCCTCTCTCACATGCCCTCTCCCAGCCCTCGGGGTCCTCATGGAGCCACCAGTCAAGGGGAACAGACACTGGGCAGGATGGACCCGCCACTGAGCACTAGCGGTCATTGACCTCAGCACATACGTAGGTGAGGCAGAGTCATCCTTCCGTCAATCCGGTTGCTTCTTCTGTTTGCCACTGTCAGGCATCCCACACACCCGTCTCCATGGAAACAGCATCTCTTCACCACAGGCACTATTGGTCTCATGTTCTGTTCTCCCTCATGCTCTCTTCAGGTCTTCTTTCCCTTTCCCACCCCCACACTCTCTCTAGTTCATTTTCCCTTCCCCCAGACACCTTCTCATTCTCATTTATCCTCCTCCATACTCTCTCCCTCTCATTTTCTCTTTTCTCAAAAACCTTCTCAGGTTCATTTCCCTTCCCCCACGGCAGCTACAATTGTCTGGAACTGCCAGTGGTTTCCTGACTGTGGCCATTGGGGGAACAGGGAGAGGACCCCAGGGACCAGGACTAATGCCCATAGACCCCTGCTCTGTGTCCTGACAGACCTCTGTCTCCCTCTTCAAAACCAATGGGCTTTGTATATTCTTATCCAGGGGGATCAAATATTTTCTCTCTATATTCATGTCAAAGAGTAACCTTCCATTCTCTCTATCCTCT